>VYXG01010551.1:7137-25025 GCA_013397235.1 Lanius ludovicianus
AAAAAAAGGTAAAAGACAAGACTCAAAGGAATACCATTTTATTACACATGCTCCTAAATGGTCTTATGAGGTTGAAATAAACCAAGGCAGCCATTTCATGTTTAACTCAGCTAAACTAATACCCACTGCATTGGTGAGAGGAAGTGTTGCACTTCAGGACACACAAACATCCTCCCTTCTTGCACCAACTCTAGTGCTTTAAAGACCCACAACCTAACTTAAGTCATTAAGATGACAGAAAATTTTTCCTCTTTTGCTGGGATATTTTTAGTAGCAGGAATACCACCTGCAGGTCTCAGGAAGTGATTTTTACCCTCTATTTGGCACTGGGGCAAAGCCACATCCAGAGTTCTGTGTTCAGTTTTTGCCTTCCCAGGACAAGAAACACATGGACATAACAGAGCAAATCCAGTGGAGGGCCACCCAGATGATCAGAAGGCTGGAACATATTACAGAAGGAAAGAGTGGGAGAACTGCTTTTGTTCAGACTGGAAAAGAATACTTTGTAAGATATCTTACTGCTATCTGAATCTACCCAATTGGAAGATACAGAGAGAACTAAGATAGACACTTATCATTTCTCACTATATGAGTGTAAGATTGATATCTCTAAGATTTTACATTAGACTATCAAGTCTAACCCCCTCTGCCATGGGCAGGGACATCTTTCACTTGATCAGGTTGTTCAAAGCCCCATCCAACCTGAACTTGAACACTTCCAATGATGGGGCATCCACAACTTCCCTAGGCAACCCGTCCCAGTTACGATGAGTTACCCACATCGTAAAAAAAGTCTTCATTATGTCCAAACTAAACCTATCCTCCTTCATTTCAAAACTGTTGCCCCTTGTCCTGTCAACTACAGGTCCTCATAAAAAAACCCCAACAACTCCTCTTTCTTATAAGCTCCCTTTATATCTTGAAAAGTTGCAATAAGGTCTCCCTGGAGCTTTCTCTTCTCCAGGTTAAACAACTCAAACTCTCTCAGCCTTTCTTCATAGGAGAGGTGTTCTAGCCCTCTGATCATTTTTGTGACCCACATCTGGACCCACTTTAACAGGTCCATGAGGTCCATGTCTTTTTTGTACTGATGACCCCAGAGCTGGACGCACACTGGATGCAGGACTTTGCACTTGGCCTTGTTGAACTTCATGAGGTTCCCATGGCCCCACTACTCAAGCCTCTCAAGGTCCCCCTGGATGGCATGCCTTCCCTCTAGGGAATCACCTGCACCACTCAGCTTGGTGTCATCTGCAAACTTGCTGAGGATGTACTCAATTCCTCTGCATCATTGATAAAGATATTTAATAGTACTAGTCCCAATACAGACCCTTGAGGAACACCACTTGTTACTGATTTCCACTTGGACATTGAGCCATTGACTGAAATTCTATGGATGCAGCCATCCAGCCAGTCCCTTATCTATCTAACAGTCCACCTGTCAAACCCATCTCTCTCCAATTTAGTGGCAAGAATGTTGTGAGGAACAGCATCAAAGGCCTTACAAAAATCCAGATAGATGACATCCGTAGCTCTTCCCCTGTTCACTAATGCAGTCTCTCCATGATAGAAGGCCAGTAGATTAGTTAGGCATGATTTGCCCTTGCCTAGGGCATGTTGTCTGTGTCTAATCCCTGCCTTCCATATACCTTGACATAGCTTCCAGTAGGATCTGTTCCATGACCTTACCAGGCACAGAGATGAGGATGAATGGTCAGGAGTTCCCAAGGTCCTCTTTTTTTAAAAAAAATTAATTGATTGCACATATTAACATGTGTTATAAGATTTTTCCTAAGGAAGTATTACATAATACATGGATACTGTAAAAAGATCTAATTAGTTAAAAGTAACAAGCATTAACAGAGATACAAAACTCAACCTAGTCAGACTGAGTGCTGAGCTTGCAATGAACTATGGGTAATCAGCCTTTCCAGTTGCAGCCTTCACTGTGGAAAACACGAGACAGTTAAAAATGTATGTAAATTGTTAGACAGATTACCTGTAAACAGTTTCTCTCCATTGGACACCTGGAATAAAATTCAGTTCCAAACATATATGAGAGTTTCCATTCTAAACTAACAGAAAGGTCTGTTACCATGAAGTGTGATGTGGATGATGTGAGGACATGAGCTCTCAAGTGTGGGACTCAGATGCTTATGGGAGATGGGTAGATTTTGGTAGCTGGAGACGGAAATTAAAAAAAAATTCATTTTAAACACAGAAGAGGGACTGTGTGTTTGAAGGCCTAAGTGTGATATTCATTTGTGAAGGACTGTGCTCAATCCCTCCCTTTCCCCTCCACAGCTGCAACTCTCCACAGAAGCCTTCATTCAGTCATTCTTGTCTAGTTTAATGGGTTTGAGGAATTAATCTTAAAAAGCTCCACTTCGGTTTCCTGTTTAAGGGCATTTCATGCAATCACCTGGAAAGTCTGTTCCACATTAACAGCCTCCTTGGCACTGATTTCAAAGTAAGGGATGTTGTTTTTACTGTAACACCAGGCTTGCACCTGTTTTGTGGTGACTTGTCTGTTTCCTAGGTCAATCTTGTTTCCCAGCACAAGAAAAGGAGTCCTCAGGATCTCTTAGACTGGCCTGAATGAGGAATTCATCCCTTGGGTTGTCTAGGGTTTTAAATGTGTTGGGGAACATGACATCAAACACCAGGATGCAGTAGTCTGCTCCCTTGTAGAAGGCAATTCCCAGAGACTGAAATTGTTCTTGGAGTGCTATATCCTATATTTGCATTGTCACAAGCCTGTCATCCACCATGATCTCTTTAGTCAGGAAGCCTGCACTTATCGTAACTTTGTACTGGTTACTGAATTTCTTGTTCACATACTGGTTCATGTGTGATGTCTTTCCCACCCCAGTCTCCAATGATGATGACTTTAAGTAACACTTTCTTCCTAGAAGTCACCTTTTACACTGGTGCATGTGCTGTGGCATCTGGTCTGAGACTTGCTGCCCTTTTATTCTTCTAAAAAATGGGTATGATGTCTCCCTTTTTCCAATCACTTCGGACTTCACCTGGCTGCCATGACTTTTCAAATATGGAGAGTGGCTTGGCAACTACATCAGTCAATTTGCTCAGGACTCTAGGATGCATCTAATCAGGTCCCATACACTTATGTACATTCAGGTTCCTCTGGTGGTCATGAATCTGATCTTTACTTACAGTGAGAGGGACTTTGCTCCCCTAGTCCCCATCCTGCTGTCCATCCACTCAAAAATTCAAAAATACATACATACATGTCATATGAGGGGAGGCTAAGACACCTAGGACTCTTCAGCCTGGAAAAGGCTCAATGGGGAGGAATCTTAACAGTGTATATAAATACTTGATTGGAGGAAATGAAGAAAAGGAAGCCAGACACTGTATTGCCCACTGACAGGACAAGGTGCAATGGGCAGAAATTAAAAAAAAATGAAATCCATCTGAACACAAGAAAACACTTTTTACTGTGAGGGTGACCAAATTGTCACAGGCTGTCCAGAGAGGTTGTGGAGTCCATTGGTAAGAATATTCAAAACCTGACTGGACATGGTCCTGAGCAACCTGCTCTAGGTGGCCTTGCTTGGGGGCAGCGGGGGGAGGGAAGTTGGATGAGGTTGGTGTAGATGATCTTAAAAGGTCCTTTCAAATGTCAACCATTCTTTGATACCACCTGTGAACAGGTCAGTCATGGGAATGAACCTAGAAGTCTCTAAAAGCACAAGCTAAAGGGGCAGTGTTTTTAATTTCAGAAGTTCCAGGTTCAGTCCCTGTAGACAATCCAATTAAGGATACTTTCCATCAGTAAATACCCATCAATTACGACATTGGGAAGCATTTAAAAAAACCCCACCAAATCAACAGAAAAACAAGACAACCATTATCATCTTGGATTTTGTTTCAAAGGCTATTTAAGGACTCTGATCTAAAATGAGTGGTTACAGCTCTTACCGGCTATGGGATCCATGGTTTCTCTATTGCTTGGAGAATATGAACTCTGAGAAGATGAAAGCCCACCGCTGGAACTGCTAGTAAAGTGCATGTTTGATCTACGTGCACGGGGGCCTCCCAAACCTCGGCCTGGGTGAAACATTCTACGTACGTGCCGAACACCACTAGATTCATCATAACCAAGCAGTTAAGAAAAGTCTCTTGCTATCAACTATTAAACAGCAAGAAAATTTACTAGATTGAATAATTGAGCAGTATATTCCTCATTCATAAAACAATGATTCAACTTTATAAGCACAATGTAATCATAGCTATGGTGCCAGTCAGATCTATAGATGTGAATTCAAGGCACCCAAGGCTCCTTGCACCAAATTCATCTTTCCCAGGCTTTTTATCATGTTTAAGAAATGTGAGGATGGATTTTCTGCCTTATGGATTAAAGTTTCTACTGGTAATGCCACAACTGATGATGCATATTCAGCAGAACACATTACTCAAAAGACATAATGATTTTAACATCAAAATTGGGAAAGAAGGGTATTTAAATACTGAAAATAATCTACAAAATTTTATTGCTATTCTTACCACACGTGTTCTCCCAAGACAGTCTAGGTAAAGCTTCCTTTTACCTTAAGAAGCACTAGTGAAATTAACTACTAACCTAGGAAATAATGTACTTATACATATCATATTTTTCCAATTTCTAAACTAGTAGCTTTAGCTCACCTTATTTCAATTTTTCTTATTTTTAAAAATAGTATGTTTATCACTTGTATAAAATCTATTATCTGGAGCAGACTGGTGCCCAATGTCTTATCCCACAACACACAATTATGGTGTAGAATTCATTTCCTCACTATATCACTGAATTGAAAAATTTAAGACTGAAAAATTAAGACTTCTTTTGGCAAGTAAGAATATCCAGAATATAATAAATACTTCCAGGAATAATTGACTCTTTAAAATCTATTATACTGTAGAGCATAAAACATTTCACTTGCAGGATTTAGGATGGGGAAAAAATTTCCTTGGGACAAAATATAGTTGTCTAGCACAGATTGGTTTGTTCCTCCTTTGAATCTGTTGATACGGGATACTGGTAGTGACAGAACATTGTCACTAATATTTTACTGATTGACTACTGCTCTCAGGTAGTTTGAGAAGCTTTCCATAGCCATATCTGACAGAAAAATGCCCCGATTCTGGGCTTCTTTAAAAGTAAACTTGGAAAATAAGATAACTAGAACATCCTTAATATAAATCATTTGAAAAAGTCCAGCCTTGGTCTCATTTAAAAAAGTATCATAGCAGCTTGCTAACTGCACCTTTCAAAGTGTTTTTAAGAAAACCAACATTATTTAAATATACTAGTCAAGAGTATAATGATGTCTGACCCAACTATGCTGGGCTTAAAAAAGCATTTGGAAATCTTAACTTATTGCAAACATATACTGAAAACAACCAAGCTAGAACCCATTTACAAGGTCAAGACTAAAGCCATGTTTTAAACAGTAAAACAGTTGAAAATTGTTTAAGAAAGAAACTGAAATTTAAAGAGCTGTTCAGAGTCTCCAGGGATAAAGGTGGTATCTTGCAGTGTCTGCACAGGATTCTTCACAAGAAATATGTGCAGCCATTTAAAACAGCTTTAAACACCTTTCGAACTGCTACACAAAAGACTATATCCTTTCCTAAACTGATAGCAACTGGGCAGGGGGGAAATCTCTCCCTCATTTCTTCCTTTTAGTCTTAGCTGTCAGAAGATGTGAAAAAGCACCCAACATGGAACAACTAGTCCAGAAACTATAAATTTTTGTGATTAGCAACACTGGTTGCTAAAGTTATGTTGTACAGAAACTTTCACATGCATTTCCTATAATTATTTATATAGACTCCCCCCATCAGTTTTGTGATGACTGACACTGTGGCCTTACTCAGTAACTGAAAAGATTATTCTGATTTTTCTAGCTCTTATATAGCTAGTAATAAACATACATTTCCCAATTAAAAGTTATCTGACATCATTGATGTGGGAGGGGAAGTAAAAGCTCCAGAAGCATGAATTCTAATCCTACACATCATCCAATAGGAAGTCAATTTCACTGTGTAATTGGGCTGACAATTTAAATGCTAAAAAATTTAATTACAGACAACAACTAAAGTGAAACAATTTCCTCTAATGTTGCTAGCAGTAGATATAATGAACTTGAGTTGTTAGGTCTTCTTTTTTTTTATTTTAAGAAGTCCTGAACAAAAAAGGGCACTATATCAAATTACACCAGGAGTGCATTTTTAAAAATGAGATACAGAAAGATCACTTAATGAACTTTTTATGATGGCCTGTACTTCCATGAAGTAAGAGTATCTTCTGAAATTATGTTGTATTTGTACAGCAAGAAACAAGCCACATTACTATTCCTAAGACCAAGTAACAGAAAGAAAATTGTACTTAAACGTGCAAAGAAACTGACAGTTTGAGCTCTTCAGTCACTGAGAGTAGTTATAGCACTACAATTTGCAGTTAACAAAGCTAGCCCTAATCTCTAGGAAGTCTCCTGATACGGTCTTCTAGTTATATTGTTAAAAAAGTCAATAAATGACAGACTGAAACTACCCTATTGAAATACAGTTAATNCGTAGTGTTCCCCTATAACAAAATCCGAATTCTAAAAAATAAGCTAAACCGATGTAGCCACTTGACTACAGAAGTCAGAATAAGTAGTTACAGCTATCATAAGGAACAGTCTATCCCTTTTCTTCAACTTAATAAAGGATATTAAATCTCTAGGAGCTCTGTGTTCCAGTGTAAGATGAGCTGCAAAGTCATCTGTTACGTGATTCGGATCCCCTCCAGGTAATGCTGCACATATTGGACAAATCTGAAATGACAAAGATAAAAACCCAACTTTATAAATATTACAAGAAATAGAACTTGTATCGAGTCAATCATTAGACACTGACTCTTATGCTTTAAAATCACACTTTGGCATTCACAAACACCTGAATATCAACATATTCAAAAAACTCAGAACAATTACTGAAGTGCAGACATTAATTTAGCCACCTTTTACTTATGAATTTCAGAATACTATGAAAACCAGAGCTAGGATTCTCAAATTCAATTTGCAATGTCTTGAAAATTAGTGTCTGCATGCCAATTATGCCCCAGTCAGTCAAGTCTAATCATAAAGGAGTGTGATTTGTCTCCTTAACATTCATCCCAGCAAAGGAATCAGAACGAAACTGCCCATATTTGCTAAGTATCAAGATGAGACCATCCCACCCAGGCCGTGCAGACTTGGNCTATTGAAATACAGTTAATAAAACTAATCAAACATTTAAGATCCCTCGATTTCAAAGTCCAAAGCATTCTCTAACACATATGCTTTTGGTGAAATCTGCTTTCAGTCTTGTAATTATCTATAAAACACTATTCCATCTGGATTGCTGCTTTCCCAGACACAAAATAGCATCAGANTCTGTGTTCCAGTGTAAGATGAGCTGCAAAGTCATCTGTGACATGATTAGGATCCCCTCCAGGTAATGCTGCACATATTGGACAGATCTGAAACAACAAAGTGAGAAAAAAAGACCAAACACAACCAACTTAACACAAATCACGAAACACAATTCAGAGTTGATCACTTGACATGGATTCTTATACTTTAAATATCACATTTTAATCCTACACCTAAACAGACATAATTTAAAACAGTAAATGTGTTCAAACACAGCTGTTAGTTGTAGCATCTTTTTAAGTCTCACTTTTCCTTGTAATTATGCTTTTAATAATACCATGGAAACCAAAAAGTAAAATTTTTAAATCCTATCTGCAATGTTTCAGCTTTCAAAATTGTCTTTATATGTCAACTGCAGCAGACAGTAGGTCTAATTACACAGGATTACTGCTTGAATGTACCTATATATGACATTATCAAGTTCATTTACTGCTCTTTGAATCCCCAAGCGACTTCTCATTCATCTCACCAGTGAAGTGCAGGAAGGAGAATGAAACCACATGTGAATATTCAATAAAGTATCACAACTGAGACCACTCACCGCAGTTACACAAGTAGAAATTTGGCAGAGAAACTCCTTATTCCTACCAAGTACTTTGGGAGATAGCATTATGGTTTTGCTTTTCTCTTAAGTCTAAATCCACATTTAAAAAAAGTCTAGGGACACTTACTGCCATAGCAACCTTCATTTATTATTTTGTTTTTTCCCCCAATGACTGCAACCATCTGAGAGAAGCGTGCCTTAAAAGTCCTTTGCAACAGTTTTGCAGGCCAGCCTCAAAGCTTGACAGATCACATTAACAAGCCAGAAGGGAGAAACTTGGACACAGTATATGCTAGGTCTTAGCTATTCTTCCAAGGATCTCCACCTGAACTTTGCAACCAATAAGACTGTAAATTAGGGGGAAGACCCCAGACTGGGACGGGTGAGGGAATCAATAGAACCATACAAACCTATGAAGAGAAATGCAGAGGGAAGGGAGAGCCAGAAGGAACAAAGGGGAGAGTAGACAGAAATGTGTATAAAGCGGACTGGTCACGTGTAAAACAGAGGTGGTCAGTACGTTTGACTGAGCCTGATCACCACAGTCTGCTCTGTCTTCCTATATCTTCTTATTAAATTTTAACAATCTCTGCATAATCTCAATGTCTATCCCATGTGTATGTATGCTGCAAGGACTAAGTGCCAGCTACTGGTGAGAGCTGTGTATGTATGAACAAAACTTGGTGCCAGATACTTGAGTCAGACTAGGGCTGTGGGTGTTCCTATGGCTTGTGGTGTCAGCTACTGGAACAAGTATCAGTAGTTGGAGGGGCCATAGCTGTCTAGACCTAGGGTGGGTACTACAAACTTTGTGCCTGGAGCGCCCATTACTGGGGGGGCTGTCATAAGTATATTTGGTGCCAGCTACTCCAGTCAGACCAGAGGTGCCTGTGGTGTTGGCTACTGGACTGAGTGGGGTCTTAAGATCAGCTACCAGTGAGTCATGGTCTCTGCCTCCAGCCACTGGGGCAGGAACAGTATGTGTCCCAAAACACATCTGACGGGGGGAAATCAGCATGAGTGAGGGGTCCAGCACTGGTAGCTGAAGCAGGACAACCAGTCACAGCCCATGTGGTGCCTGGTGCCAGCTGCTGGGGAAAAGGGAGTGGTTGCCTGCATCTTCCCCAAACCTGGTGTGTGTGTGTGTATTGGCTAGCTAACTTCAATCTGGACATGGCAAATGAGTAGAGAGGAGCCTCAAGTCTAGGCAGGAGTATGAAGGAGGCAAGAGTCTGTGCTAGTATGCCCAGGGAGACTTGCGAATATGGAGTGCTTGTGAGATGAGTGCATGAGTGTTTGCTAGTGAGCATCAAGCTGGACTAGCTGGAAAATAGGAGACCTGTGAAGCAGGTAAGAGTGCCTGGGATCCAGGCAGGGGTACTGGACAAAGAGGGCCATGCCAGTACTCAAGGGATCAGTGAACACATGTGTGCTTGTGAATGTAGAGAGTATCATGTACCTTCATTAGCAGCAACCTTTTATCTCTACCAGGTGAAGAAGAAGGAGAGAACATGGCTGCCTATGTTTTATGCAAGTCCTATGTGTAGGCAGCAGCACTGTGTCTGAGGTCATCTGTGTGATGGGCCATGTGTCAGTGTCCTCCGTGTGTGTACAGGTCTCCAAAACATGTGCTTGGCTTCAGTAGTGGTTGAACCTGCAAATGGGAAAGTGGCAGCTGTATCCCTCAGCCTGGACACAGGCCCTAGATCCCCAGGCTGGGCTTCAGCAGCTAAGCAGAAGGGAGTCCTGAGCTGGATAAGGCAGGCATGCTCTAAACATCCCTTAAAATTGACAAATCAGCGTATTACTTGGAATGAAATCCAGGATATTATTAAAAAGCCTTAAGCTAGTTAGGCTCCAAACATCACAGTTGACAGTTTCTGGATCTGTTCCCTTATTACCATCACCTCCCCATGTATACAAGTATACTGGTTTTGGCTGGGATAGAGTTAAATTTCTTCATAGTAGCCCATACAGTACTATGCTTTGGTTTTGTGACCAAAGGAGTGTTGATAACACACTGATGTTTTAGCTATTGCTGGACAGTTATCAAACATCATCAAGACCTTTTCTGTCTCTCACACTGCCCCAACAGCCGGTAGACTGGGGATGTACAAGTAGTTGGGAGGGGACACAGCTGAGACAGCTGATCCCAACTTACCAAAGGGATATTCCATACTATATGCCATCAGGTTCAGCAATAAAAAATACAGGGAAGAAAGAAGGATGGTTCAGAGTTACAGTGTTTGTCTTCCCAAGAAATCATTACATGTAATGGAGCCCTGCTTTCTCAGAGATGGCTAAACATTTGCCTGCTAATGGGAAGGAATGCATTAATTCCTTATTTTGCTTTGCTTGTATAGGCAGATTTTGCTTTCCCTATTATCTCAACCCACAGGTTTTTTGCACTTTTACCCTTCTTATTCTCTCTCCCCCCTCCATCCCATCCCATCCCATCCCCCTAGGGGCAGGGGAGAAGTGAGCAAGCAGCTATGTGTGCCAGTTGCCAGCTGGGATTAAACCATGACCAGTATTTTTGGCATGCAACCTAGGACTCAAAGGGTTTGAGATAATGACACATTTGACCAGAGCATATTAGAGGGAACATATAATTATTATAGCTGTTTAACCACTGCTGACCATAATATTAACTTATCTGTTCTCAATATTAGTTTATCTGATCTGTGCCATGCTCCCTTTTTTGCTCTACACATTAAAGACTTTTTGTCTTGAGAAGACAACAGGAGTTGTCCCCATGGCCAACAGAGCCAGTTCCAATCAGCTCCAAGACAGACTTGCCCCTGGCTAAAGCTGAGCCAATCAGTGATGGTGGTAGCATCTCTGTAATAATATATTTAAGAAAGTAAAAAAGATGCACAGCAGCAGCTGTGAGAGGAGTGAGGAAATATGAGAAAAATAACCCCGCAGACACCAAGGTTAGTGGAGAAGGAGGGGGAAGAGGTGCTATAGGCAGTAGAGCAAAGATTTCCCTGCAGCCCGTGGAGAAGACCATGGTGACACAGGTTGTCCCCTTGCAGCCCTTGAAGGACCCCACATCAGACCAGGTGGATGTGCTCTGAAGAAAGCTGCAGCCAAAGGTGAGGAGCTGAGTAATGCCCCTTCTTATCCTGACCAATAATCGTTTTGCCATATTTTCTACCTATCCTGTTGCTGGGGAAGGAGGCGAGAGAGAGCAGCTTGATGGGCACCTGGCAGCCAGCCAAAGTTGACCCCCCCCATCCCAGTCCTTTCACTTCAGTCTAGTTGCTGCCTTACTAAATACAAAATGAATCTGCTGTGTGACTGAGTAGCAAAAAAGTGATGTCTTTATTCTGAAACTTGATTCAAAGATATCTGATTGCATTTCTTACCATTTTCAGAGCTGTAACCCTAAACCCCCCCCTGTTTTTGAAACCAAATATCAACAGTAACAATCATCATAATTCCAGCCACATCCATCTGAACTTGTCCCACATTTCTGACCATTATCCTTAATCACATGATGGAGAAATAATAATTACTGCAGTTTTAAATCTAAAAATGAAAAACTATACACCAGTAATTCATGTTTTTAGGAAAGACCAATACACTTTTGAGTCTCAGAACAGGTTGACCAGTTGTGAGAGACTGTAGGACATTGCTGGCTCAGAACATTTTGGGTGCGTATGTGAGGGGAAGGAGCAGGTCGGGCCTTGCCTTTGGTGTGGTGAGGCAATGCACTGCCCCATAGACCCCACCCTCCCCCAGGCCTGTATCCCAGCCCCACAGTGGCTGCCAATCACTGGCACACTGGAGGCAATGCTCCACACCCCATCCCTGAAGCCTCAATCTAGCCCCAGAGTGGCCAGATGACCAGAAGTCCCACCTGAGGGAAGAGCCCAGGAAAGCCAAAGGGTACTTAAACTGAAGCATGAGGCGAGCACATCTTGACCCTACCTCATCTTGGAATTTCTATCAGCTGAACACTACTGGAACCAGGAGGGGCAGCTATGTTTGTTCTTTTTTATATTTCTTCTCTCTTTCTCTTTCTTCTTCTAATTCTCTCTTCTTGGAGTTTTGACTGACTTAAAATCAGATGGGCTTGGAGTTTACTAAGTTGAATGGGCTGAAGTTGATGCTTTGTGAAGTGCTTTATGTTGATTGAATGTTGCNACTGAAGCATGAGGCGAGCACATCTTGACCCTACCTCATCTTGGAATTTCTATCAGCTGAACACTACTGGAACCAGGAGGGGCAGCTATGTTTGTTCTTTTTTATATTTCTTCTCTCTTTCTCTTTCTTCTTCTAATTCTCTCTTCTTGGAGTTTTGACTGACTTAAAATCAGATGGGCTTGGAGTTTACTAAGTTGAATGGGCTGAAGTTGATGCTTTGTGAAGTGCTTTATGTTGATTGAATGTTGCTCTAAACTTTTGCTAAAGTTCTCTGATTTTCTGAAGTTGCCAGTAAAGTTTTTTTGTTGTTGTTTTGATGTCTTGCGAATATCTTGTTGGTATTTCTCCCATGCATCTAACTCAGTACATGAAAAACTGTAAGCCCTTTTAAGAGGCTTGTCAAGAGAGTTTTTGGGGGTCTTAGACCAGTTTTAATTCTTCCACTACTCCTTGATATAAGGCCCTTAGCAGAGAGATTCTCCTTCTCCCACATAAGTTCTCAAAAATTTTTCTTCAAGCATGCACATTTTTATAGGGATCTGAAACAAAAATAACTAGACAACAGCTCCCTGAATGTCCTTCTGTAACCACACATTCTTCAGGCATAAACAGTATTCACACACAAATATTAATATATTCCCTACTGCTGGAAAGATACCCAAACTTCTTGGTCAAGAATTTAACCTAAGATTGATAACACACGTAACTGTTGAATTAGTGAAGTGGATGTTAGAAAAATACAAAACATACACCTGCACCATAAAGGGAAACCTAAAAACAGGGCTACGGACTTTTCTGAAAAGAAAATTGTCTGAACACAAAGCAGCGCAAAGCATGTAGTTTCTCAACACTGTAATGACGGTTGAGAACAAACTATTTCTTATAAAATCAAAATCCAAGTTACTTATTATTTTATTGTTTCCACAGCAAAGAAGTCACCTCGTATTTCAGAAAAATTTCAGACCTTCCAGCACAAGCAACGGTAACATCTAGATGTAAAGACTTGAGGAGAATGCTTACTGACAAAAACAGAAGCAAAACAACTGTTGTAGTAGGCTATTATATGATGTGTAATTGCTTTGCAACAGTGGCCACTTGAAATCATCAGAAAAATCAAGTGGAAGGGCTGAGGGAAACAAAGGGCCAATTTATAAAAAAACCCCCAATATATTGAAAATCAATATATCAACATTTTAAAAAGTTTTTATTTTTACAAAGATTTTGTAGGATCTGACAGGCCCCTGTCCTGGCAGGAAGCCCCTGTTTAGAAACTGCACAATCTCCAGACGTGGGGCCTGACAATCTCCTGCCCTGTCAGGATGGCCTGGAGATAAGAAGGTTACACAATCCCCCTGCAGGCCCCTCTTAGGGAAAGCCAGTACCTTTTTGGTTACGGCAAGAGAATACAGACCCATGATCCTCTAGGAAACTTTATGTAAAATACCCTAATACCTATTGGTTTCTCACCCTTNGCAACCCTAACCGACGGCTGAGAAGCCACAACCCCCCAGGAGACGGTTCCTCACGGTATCACCTCTCCGGGCCGGCCACGGCTTCTTGGGTCTGAGCCTCAGACCCCAGCCAGCACCGGCTGGGTGAACCCCAAGCTTTACTTCATTAAGGTTTAACCTTTTCTGTAACACCAGTATTTAGTGGCCTGCACACCAAGGATCTAGGGACTTGGCTGCATAACTTTGACTCAGACTCATGAGAGACCACTGTGAGAAACTCTATAGAGAGGTAAAGGTAATGATGTAGGCACTGTTAATAACTCAAGGAGTCAACAGGGAAAACATCAGCATAGTGTGTATGTATGTTTGGTACATACCTTCCTAGTCAGCATTTAAATTAACACATACTTCAAGAGAAAAAACACTTAATTTTCAGGAAATTTTCATATACTTTAATTGTAATTTAAAAACAATGCTGAAGCAGCTTACCACCTCTGTTGATGTTTCTGCGTGTTCAGAAGCAACATGTTCTTGAAGAGATGTTTCTGTATAACCCATCTTTCCACAATAAGGACAAGTAAAGGACTGTGGCTGCTCTACAGAGAAAGCTTCTCCACCATAATACAAATCTGGAAAAAGATTATATTTTAGGAAGGGTTATGTTCAAGCAGGATAGCTCATTATTTAGAAAACCTGTTTATCTATACACTTATGTGCATGTAATCATTGTCAATTTCATTAATTAAATAATCAAAATAAACATTTTCCTTCTGCACAAAGTGTATATGACAATACTATAAAGCTGTTCAATGACTCAATTTCCAAAAGAATAAACAGACTATATGATTTTTATACAGGCAAACAACATTGCTTTTCCTGAATGTTAGAAAACTAAGTCTGATGGTGCTGGTGAACTACCACTTTTCTCCCCATCCTTGTTTTTACCATAGGTAAGCTTGTATTACAGGTAAAATCACTGTAGGTGCACTGTGCTCTCACAGCAAATCTATGTTAAATACTGTAATTTAAAATGACTTGGTGACACCAGCACTTCATATGTTGATATTGGTGCCATAGCTGAACCAGTGTTTAACAATATGAGGAGCTAATCTCTGGCTAAATGAATCAACTTTTAATAGTAAAGCCTCAAGCTAAAATGTACTCAGTCTATCCAGACCTCAAACTTGGCATTTTAAAGCTTAACTTCATGTAAGCAGCTCACATTTTTGCAAAAGGTAGCTGGAGGGTTTTGATCTTGTACCCTTATAAGCACCTAAGATGAACTTACACCATGGCACCTTAAACAGAAGTAACATAAGTTCTTAATATGATTTTCCTGGGAAATTGTATTACCTTATTTGCCTAGTTAACTCCTTGAAAATGGCAGGAACAGTGAGAAAACCACATGCTAATGTTGCGGTGGACCCCCCTGAGACATCCCCCCCCNCTCAACTTCTGCTTCTGGTGAGTAGCTGTCAACTAGCACTGGCTAAAGTGGGGCTGCACAGTCGAGGAATATTTAGGCTGTTTGTAAATGGTTTAAGATATTCCAAGGCATAAAGAGGCAAGCTTACCACAGAAATTAAGCAGTGTACGAGCTATTCAATTACCAGATGCTTCCCCATAATACAAATCATAAAGCATCCTCAGCTTAGTATGTAGTCTGGGGCTCGCTGCCAGCAATTCTTTTTCAGCAACACCAGAACTGGGAAATCTGCTCTGAACTTCTTTGCTGTTCTGTCAAAAAGTATAATTTCTATACAGAGTACTAGATAGGCACATCCCTGTTCTTTAATAGATCTATTGCAATGCTTTCTGCCCTTTGCCAGGACAGCATACCAATGTTTGTGCTCATTCAGCATTTAAAAGTTTATGTCTGTAGTGGGTTGACCCTGGCTGGGTGCCAGGTGCCCACTAAGTCACTCTATCACTCCCTTTCCCTTCGGGACAGGGGAGAGAGTAAGATGGAGAACAGCCAGCAGGGTGAGATAAAGCAGTTTTATTACAGTAAAAGAAAAAGAATTAGCAGAGATTTGCGTGCGCAAAAGCTAAATGGGAAAAAAAAAAGGTCAATCTCTACTTCCCATTAGCAGCGATGTTCAGGCACTTCCCGGGAAGCAGGGCTTCAGCATGCGTAATGGTTACTCCAGAAGACAAATATTGGAAGCTAATGAATGCCCCTCCCTTCCTCCTCTCTCTCAGCTTATATATCTGAGCTGATGTCATATGGTATGGAATATCCCTGTGGTTGATTTGGGTCAGCTGGCCCAGTTGTGTCCCCTCCCAGGATCTTGCCCACTCCCATCCCCTTTGATGGGGGGGGAAGGAATGCCAGAGGGGCAGCGCTGCTCAGCAGTAGCCAAAACACTGCTCTGTTATCAGCACACTTCCAGCTACTAATGCAAAGCACAGCACTGGGAGGGCTGCGAGCTTTACCTCAGTCAGACCCAATACAATGTCTAACAAGCATCTTTTCCCAGAATCACTCTAGGAACTGAAAAACAATATCACTGTCACCATTCAGAATTTCATCTTCCTCACTCAGAAATACTAGACTGTGCATTGACTTACAGAAGAAGTGACAACTAGGCTTATAAACACAAACACAGGTGAAGCTGAAAGTCACGAGTGCTTCTTATCAATTTCCAGCAGTCTCACGTGTCCCTATACTGGTCCAAGTCTCTCAAAATTCAAGGCCATTACTAAAACTCCTCCAGTAACCTCTCATTAGTATATATTTCACAGCATTTCAAGACTGCTAAGCACCAAAATAATTGATCAGGTGTGGCAGGTTGACTTTGGCTGGCCACCAAGTGCCCACCAAGTGCTCTCACTCTCCCCTTCCTCATCTGGACATGGTGGGGAAATAAGATGGAAAAGTTCATGGGCCAAGATAAAGACACGGAGATTGCTAACCAGTTATTGTCAAGGGGAAAAACAGACTCTTACATGGGGAAAATTAATTTATTGCAAATAAAAATAGTGTAAGATAGTAAAGAACAAAGACAAAACTAAAAACACATTCCCCCTCCACCCTTCCCAGGCTCAATTTCACTCATGATTCTTGTACCTCCTTCCCCCTCAAGAAGTGCAGGCAGATGGGGAATAAGGGGTTGCAGTCAGTTCAAAACACTTCATCTCTCACTAATTCTTCCTCACACTCTTCCCCTGCTCCAGAGTGGGGGATCCCTCACACGGGATTCAGTCCTTCACAAAACTGCTCCAACATGGGTCCTTTTCCACAGGGTACAGTCCTTCAGGAACAGACAGTTCTAGCATGGGTCACCTATTGGCCACAGATTCTGCCAGAAAAACCTGCTCCCACATAGGCTATTTCTCCACAGGCTGCAGTTCCTGCCAGGAGCCTGTTCTGGTACCTGGCCCTCCACAGGCTGCAGGGCTGCTCTGATGCGGTTCTCCATAGGCTGCAGGGGAACATCTGCTCCAGAGCCTGGAGTAACTCATCCCCCTGCTTCTTCACTGACCTTGGTGTCTGCAAGGTTGTTCCTCTCGCATTTTTCTCACTCTTCCCTCACAGCTGCTGCACAGTGCTTTTTACTCTTTCTTAAATATTTTATCACAGAGGCACCACCAGCACTGCTGATTGGCTCAGCTTTGGCCAGTGGCAGGTCTGTCTTGGAGCCAGCTGGAATTGGCTCTGTCTGACATGGGGGCAGCTTCTGGTGTCTTGTCACAAAAGCTACCTCTGCAGCCCCCCTGCCCATCCCCTGAAGATCCTGGCAAGTATTCTTACAGACTTATACAATTGCACACTTATTTTACTAGATGTGCAAGCTATCCCTGACATCAATTTACTTGGTTCATTGCCCCATCACAACCCAGAACTTGAACAAGGTTTCAAGCACAGATTACCACAGAATCACAGAATGGTTTGGGTTGGAAGGGACCTTAAAGATCATCTAGTTCCAACTCCCCTGCCATGGACAGGGATGTCAGTCACTAGATCAGATTACTCAGGGCCCCATACAACCTGGCCTTGAACACTTCCAGAGATGGGGCATCCACAGCCTCTCTGGGCAACCTGTTCCAATGCCTTATCACCCTCTGAGTAAAGAATTTCTTCCTAACATCTAATTTAAACCTGCCCTCTGTCTGTTTAAAACTGTTCCCCCTTGTCCTATCACTATCTATCCATGTAAAAACTTGCTCTCTCTTTTTTAGAAGCCCCCTTCAAGTACTGGAAGGCCTCAATGAGGTCTTCCCTGAGACTTCTCCATACTGAACAAACCCAGCACTCTCAGCCTGTCTTCATATGAG
>VYXG01010555.1:10140-50780 GCA_013397235.1 Lanius ludovicianus
CACACCCCCCGGTGCATCCCCCCCAGTGCACACACCCCAGTGCACACACCCTCAGTGCACCCCCCCCAGTGCACACTCCCAGTGCACACACCCCCAGTACCGGGAGGAGCTGGGAGTGCTCCCAGCTGGGCAGCAACCACGGGATAACCCAGGAGCAGCTCCCTCCCTGCACAAACCAAGGACAGGGAAAGGTGGGGGGGGAAGAGCTGGAGATTTGGAGCACAGGGAGCCCCAGGACTGGAAATGGCTCATGTGAGGCTTTGGGAAGAGAGGGCACCCCTGGGTCCCTCTGCACAACTCACATGGATGGGGAGGATCCCTGCTCCTCCAGGACAGCAGCTGGAAGGGAGGCACAGCTGGGAGGACCAAGTGCCACAGCACAGATCCCATCAGTGGAATCAAGACGTTGGCCTGATGAAGAGTGAGAGAAACAGGACACTGCAAAATTAAAATGGGCTTTCTCTGGGTGTTTTCTAACCTTTGCAGGTCATTTATCCTCAGTAGGTGTGGACTGAGCCCAACCCCTGGGGCTGTGCAGGCTGGAAGGAGAGGGGTGTGATGGCAGGAGGATGCCAGAGACATTCAGGTGTGTAAATCTCTGGCAGTACACAGAGAAATACCTTCAAACCATTGCTCTGGAAAGCCTGGCTGCCAGTCACACATTCCCTGATTCCTCAGAGAGGTACAAGCACAGGGACATTTTTTCCAGAAGAGGAGCTGGCAGTCCTCACTGTCCCCTCCATCCCCAGGAAGGCTCCCTGTGGTACCCCACACATAATTTCCAATGCAGAGCCATTAATGTGCTACTGGAGAATTCCCTGGACCTGCTATTTTTTCGTGCCTCTGTCACTCTTTGAGTTTGAATCAAAAGGGGAACACAAAGTCCTTTGTTTCTCCCTCCCCTGAGACCAAGGGATGGCAATTATCCTTCAAACACAGCAGAAACTTTCTGAAAACTCAGGGGGGAAACTGGCTAATAAATCCAACTTCTGCAGCAGCACAGAACTCACACACAACTCCTCTTCAGATCCCATCATGTCAGCCCTGAGCACAGGCAAGCTTGGCCATTTGGCTGGGTCCCCTCTGGGACAGAGAAATTAAATGAGTGAAAACAGATGCTCCAAAGTTATCCTGAAACTGGGAGATGTCAAGTGCCTTGTTATTCTCTCACTGGAGCCACACAAATTTAACATTGTGAGTAAGAAATCTTTCCTTGGGATGAGTGTCCTTCTAGGGAAATTTAGGGTAATAAAATTCAGTGTGTGATCTTAGGGAAATACTTGGTTTGATGCTCTCTCACACTCACATGCTCTCCAAGCACGTTTGCCCAAGTGCAGGGACCAAGGTGACACATGTGTGACAGAGAACAAGGAGCTCTGGTTGTCTGGGTGCCTCTGAACCTCCTCTGAACTGGCAACAAAAAAAATTTGTTCACAATTTCTTTCACTTGGACAGGTCTCCAAAATCTCCCCCAGTGCAGATTTCAGCGTGTGCAGAGGGCAAGTCCGGAGGTGTTTCCCAGCCAACCCCTCGTGTCTCAGACACCCAAGGCAGGTTCAGCTTTGGAAGGTCCAGAGGTGCATCAGCATGGAAGGATGGACCTGGTCAGAGGGACCTGAGGGCTGCATTTGGAGGGGTTGTGTTTCATAAGAGGATTTTGGCACCAGGAGGGTGAATGGCCCAATTCCAAACCATTTCATCAGCCTGCTCAGCCCATGGCCTGGGTGTCGCCCTGATTTTTAGAAATCTGTTAGCCTTCTGATGTTTTCATTCTAGGTGCAAGCTTTCCCACGCTGTGTTCTGTAAGCACTCAGTTGTTTTGCATTCCTTCATAGAGGTGGAGAAAGTATTGATGGACTGGTAATTTATCCAGTGTCATTGGAGAGGTGGTCCTTCACTCTCCAGTCCCCTGTCACCTTTGTAAAACTATAAATAGTGGAGTCAGATAATAAACTTCCTCTTTTCACCCTCACCTTTAGCTGAGTGAGCACGCGTGTGCTTTCCGTGTCCTACAGCGACATCTGGGCACACCACGATTCTTGGAGTCCCAGGCACTCCATGGGCACATCAGGCACTGAAGGACTTGGGGGAAGTGTTTCCATGGAGCTGCTAAATTAAACTGGAGAGAAACATTCACAGAGATGGTCCGGGGGAAAGGGAGCAATTTGGGTTCTCAGCTGCAGGTCCTGACTGACCAAACCATATGGACATCTCCCTCTGCCCACCACCCTCACCCTTAGCCCCAAACACAGTCTCCAAGTGCCCCCACAGTCAGATGTTCTCCCCTCCCCTGCTCTGTGGCTCACAGAGTGTGTGCTGCACAAGCCATCAAACATCTGTGACACCGTGTACCGACTCCTGGGGAGATGCAGCCAGTTAGGAGAAAGCCAGACTTCTCCAGGAAAGCCCCATCCCACCTCCTGGGGAGCAGCAGCAGCCTCTGCAGGGCTGTGTGGGAGCAGGGTGCTGGTACCTCACAGCCATCCCTGCTCTGTGCCCAGATCTCAGGAGGCCCTGGCACATGTCACAAGATGCCAGTGCTCAGCACGTGACCACCAGGCTGTTCTGGCAGGAACAGGGCACTCATCTGCTGCAGCTGAAATCTGGAAGTGCTGCTCCAGGGAAATCAGGGAGTGCTGTGTTCCCACCTCTGCTGAGGAACCCGGGCTGGTTTCAGGTCCCTGGAGCAGCTCAGCTGCAGCAGCAGCCCTGTGTGCAGGGAACACAAAACTGCTGGTGTCAAACCCCCTCAGAGCTGCTCCCTGTGCTGCAGGGATGTCCCTCCACAGCCAGGGACTGCAGTGCAGGAGGTGGTTTTGATGGGAAGGACACTTGGTCACCAGGGAACTGAGCTGGAGCCACCTCCTCGTTTCACACAGGCTCCTGAAGAGCCACCAGCCAGCAGTGACTGCCCGTCCCACTGACCCAGACCAGGCTGGAGCCTGCAAATGAAACCCTCCATAGCCCATGGCCACCTGCCCACCCCCTCTCTTTACTGCCTATGCTCCTCCATAAAGTCCCAAACCACTCTCACCCACAGGCTGGGATGTGTTTTGTGTTCAAACCACAAGAACTGCTGAGACACGTTGCTGCCGCTCCAAAGCCAGAACACTTTATTATTCTGGAATAAATCAGGGATTTCTGGTAGCCATTTAAATATTTACAGCATTTTGCATCCCCTACCATGATCTGTGTTGCCTCTCTGTGACCTTCCCCAGACCTTGCAGGAGAAAATGAATTTGTTTTCTGCATTTCATGTCACTCCAATTACACTCACCTTGCTCCTCACTCATTATGATAATTTTGCTTTGAGAAACTTGACTTATTAAAATGACTCCTTCGCAGAGTTTAAAACGTGGTTGTTTGCTGCCTTGTTGCATAGGTGTTCACTCGTGGTTCTGTCACTGAAGGGCAGCCTGGAACTGGCAATAACAACAGGGTTTGTCATTTATGTTGTTTTAAGGCCTAATTGAAGGCTGTGAGGACCCTTCTCCATCAGGCCCTACACAAATGCACAAAGCACTCACACTCTGCACTCTATAAATGCTGCCTTATTAATACAATTTTGCAGAGGCACAAAGGAAATGAGATTAATGATGCTTTTGCCAGTTCTGAGCATCCAAAAATCATGAATCAGTTAATTCTCTTCTTCAAATGACGAGTGATTTAAAAATTACAGTATGCTTTGGGTCCTTCTTAGCATCCATTGGCAGTCAGGTTTTTATTTGCCTACTCCTCCTAACCTCCACTTACTGCTATATTTCAAGCATTCTGTGCAATGACAGGGAGTAAAATATTACAAAAATGAAAACTGAGACATTCTCTTGACTCCAGGTGATGTGACTTCAAACAGAGTGATAAGTAGAGAAAGACTCTGCAGAGTAATAACTCCCTTGCCTGTGAGAGTGGAAAGAGCCAGGAGTTAAATACCTCCAGTTACACTCTAGTGCAGGGGCTCTGTATTCAATGCCCAAATCTTTCAGAGTGAAGAAAATTCAGAAAAATATCTTTATTTCCTGTCATTCTTTTTATCCCCTAGCTCAGCACAGCTCTAACTCATCTCATCAGGGTCTAACACATGACAGCAAAATCTCTCCCCATGTTCAGAACTGACTCTCTCCAAAAGGAGACTGTTCCTCAGATAAATACCCTGACAGGATTTGGGATTCCCCACTGTGAGCCAGGCACCGTGCTGGGCTAATTTTGGTAAAGCTGAAAGAACACCAGAGCTGGAGTTGGCTCTTCAGCTTGTGCCTAAGATGCCTCTTCACTTCAACTTCAGAACAAAGCAGGAAATAATAACTTCTTTCTGGTTTTTGATTAAGGATCCTTAATTCCACACGGCATATGGCTACATCAAAGAGCCTTCTCAGCTTTGGGTAAACAAACAACAGCCACAAAACCACTTTAGAAGTTGGTCCTTGGAGCAGGCACAAGGAGGAGCTTCCTTTGCAGTGTGACTGTTACCTCCCCACGGCTGTTAATGACTCCAGCCTCGTTAGCTGGAGCAGCAGCTCTGTCCATTGGGACAGCCTCTCATTCCAGGCTGTTTGTCGCAGTTCAGTGTGGAATATCAACAGCAAAGCTGTGGAAGGTTCAAACCCACCTGGTGGCATGGATACAGCACAGCCTGGCTGCCCCTCCTTAGCAGGAGTCGCTGTCACCAGGCTGGATTTAACAGTGGATCACAGCAGTGGAGTGCCAGGGTGGCTTGGGGTGGAAAGGACCTGTCCCATGGGCTCCAACCCCATCCAGCCTTGCCTGCAACACTTCCAGGGATCCAGGGGCAGCCACAGCTTCTCTGGGCACCCTGTGCCAGGCCCTCAGGGAACCTTTGGGGAAAAAGAACCCAGCAATCCTTTAGGAGCAGGAGCCTCCACCGAAACACAGCCTGTGCTCATTGAAATGGCTACATCCTCCTTTTTCTCTCACATCTAACAAATTAGAATAAAGTTTCTCCCTGCCTGTTACTGATTTCCAGCTCTTTAAAGATCTGACACATTTGAAGTTAAAAGTCCTATTGAGATGAAAGTCCCATTCCATGACAAGTGGTATCTACAGAAGACAAAAGCAAGGCATGAGGCTTTGGGGGTTCTTGTTAACAGCCTAAAAAGAGACTTTGCACTGGCTGCAAAGCACCAGTCTGACTGACTGTTGATTATTTGAATGGGTTCCTCACCAGAGAAGTGGGCAAACAAACCACAGTGGAGCCAGGCACAGTTTCTGGGAGGAAGAAGGGGTGGTTACAGTCACGCTGATGGATCAGCATGGAAACAGTCTGTCCATCCCCGCCCACATGGCTCCAGCACATCCATGGGTCTGACGGGTCAAGCTCTTGGCTTGTGGAAGAAGGGCCACCTTGGAGCTTTGGTTTCAGTATGACAAATGCTGTGACAGCAACTCTGTGACACATCTAAGCCAAGCAGTAATCTAATTTCATTTTTTATACATCCCCTTCTCTGCCACTAACATGAATGCTGTTATAAAAATGGCATTTAAAAAGCTTTTTGATAAATATTCAAAGTTTGAATTCTTCTGGGCCACCAGTAAAGTTATTTTGGTTCTGAAAATCGCTGTGAATATCTTTGGGAGCTTCTGCTTTCCCTTCCCAGTCACACTTTGTCCTTCCAGCAGTTACCACGGGGTAACACAGGGAGGAAAGGCTTACTTTGAGCTTGGGGCAGTGACTGCTCCCAGGGCCACCACCCAGGTCTGCAGCCTCTTGCCTACTGCTGCTGGTTTGGGTGCCAAGGACAGCTCTGGTATGGCACAGCTCTAACCTGGGCTCAGACTGATGGGGAGCAGCTCAGTGGGTACCACCCTGTCTCAACACAAGATTTCCAAGGAGAAGAAAATGAGTGGGAAGCTTGGCATCCCCCCATGTCTGGCTTCTCAAGTCACTGGAAGAGTATTTGCCATTTAAGGTCCAGTATCTCCTTCAAAACCAGTTTCTTCCAGCTAACATCAAGTACAAATGAAACCATATCAGCAAAATTACATCTGCTCCTTAAATCAGCTGTGGCATGATCAGCACCCCACTGCTCTGTCCCCTCTCCAAGCTGCTCAGGCTCATCATGGTGGCCATTTCTACCTTTGCCCAGGCCACTTTGGCTCAGCTGTAGCAGCCACTGACCTGAATCAGAACTATTGAAGTTGGTGTGGCAACGCTTGCCGGTGCTCAGAACAATTCCATGAGGATGAGCCCCACGGGGGAAGGGCTCAGCACAGGGCACAGAGCCCTCACTCCTGTGTGTGCATTGGCTCACATCCCCCGTGCCCACAGCAAGGACAGAGGGACGGCAGGAGCCCACAGGGATGACCAGGAATGCCCTGAGATTCCTCTTTTGCCAGCTGAGATACAAAAGCACAGGACAGCTGCTTGCCTCAGATCACCCAGGATCACCAGGAGAATCTGGCTGTCTCCAAGGACAGGACCCTGAGGAGCCAGCTAGTCACTCTTACCAGCTTTCACAGGTTGGGTCTACCCATACCAGGAACCTCTGGTGACAACTTTTCCACCTCACTTGTTCTTCTGGTGACTTTTCCACCTCACTTGTTCTTCCAGCCCTCAGGTCTCCTGCAGCAGCACCAGTTGTAGCATCCTTCCTGCAGCCATCGCACCCCTCCCTGCCCATCCTGCTCCCTGCTGTGCCTCCTCTCCAGGGATTTCCATCACACCCCTCCCTGCCCATCCTGCTCCCTGCTGTGCCTCCTCTCCAGGGATTTCCATCACACCCCTCCCTGCCCATCCTGCTCCCTGCTGTGCCTCCTCTCCAGGGATTTCCACCACTCCCAGGGCTGAACTCAGAAACGCTGCTATGGTTTCTCCTTGTGCTGGTGGCTGTCATACACAGGAACTGACAGATCAGGTCAAACCATCCCTTCTGGCCTCCCAGGACAGGAGTCTGGTGAGGACCAACCCTCCTCCCTGGGAGAAAAACCAGAAATTTCTTTCTTTCCTTTGGCCATATCCCTGTAGAGCATCTCTTGCAGGGCATATTATGGAGTTTGCACTGCATGACAGCCATGGGAAGCAAAGGTGGATTTTCCCTGCTCACAGGCTCCTCCTGTGATATTGAACCTCCCTGGTGTCACTGCTCACAGTCAACACTAAAAGATGTTCTGATGGAGCCAGAGAAAAATGTGTTTCCTGAGCTCCTTGTGCTGGGAGGGTTGTGTGTGAAACCCTGTGCTACACGGGAAGAAAGAAGAGATCAAGATAAAGGCAGGACCCCCAGGGAGAGTCTCCAAATTGATCGGCTTTTCAACAAAGGACAATTAAGTGTCAGGGCCCCAGAGGCCTCTGTATCACATCATCTCACTCCTGCTGTTCGTGGCAGAAAAGAGCTCAGCTGCTGCTGCTCTGAAAGGCTCAGCTGCTGCTTGGGAAGCGCTTAAAATGTAAGGCTGCCCACGTAAATGTTGTGATGATGAGGATGGTGAGAGGACACCTCACCAGGGTCTGCAGCTTCCTCCTGAGGAGCAGTGGAGGGACAGGCACTGATCTCTGCTCCCTGTGACAGGGACAGCACCCAGGGAGCAGCTGGAGCTGTGCCAGGGGAGGGTCAGGCTGGGTATCAGGGAAAGGCTCTTCCCCAGAGGGTGCTGGCACTGCCCAGGCTCCCCAGGGAATGGGCACTGAGGCTGCCAGAGCTCCAGGAGCGTTTGGGCAGCGCTGCCAGGGATGCCCAGGGTGGGGCTGTTGGGGGGTCTGTGCAGGGACAGGGGCTGGACTGGAGGATCCTGTGGGTCCCTCAGTGATTCTGTGATTTTCTTACTCACCTGGTGCACAAACCAGGCATTGGAGACTTTGTGAACCCTCTGCAGAAGGGGAAGATTTTAACCTGTCAACAGTTGCCTTTCTGCTGTTTACCCAGACACTGGAACTCTGAAATTGAGCAGAAAAGAAACATTCCTCAGTGCCCTGGAATGGGGACATCATCCCAAACCCTCTTCTCTGAACACCCTCTGCCACAGGGAGCCCTGGAGTCAGTGCCTTGAGCAGTGGGTGCAGAGGTTGCCACAGCCTTTCCCTTCCTCAACCTCCCTTGTCTGTGCTCCATGAGGAAAAAATCCTGTCCTGAGGGTGTTCATGTGTCACTAAGCCTAAACACAACCTCAGTGTGACCAGAATTTGCTGGGTGAGGACTCAGAAGGGCCCATTCACACACTGAAGCCACAGGAGCCCCATGCTTTAGGGTCAGGGTGTTCATCATCAAAGTCTCCAGTGCCCACAATGTAAAGGCTGGTAAAATAAAGGATAAACTGTGCAGAATTATTTTTAGCCCATTACAGCAGGCCATGAGCAACTGTGTCACTTGCTTTTGTGCATGGATTAAATATACTGTTAATTAAAAAATGCAATTACCCTGAAAATACCAACTTTGAGCCTCACTCTCTTCCACTTTGAATCCCTTGCAGGGAAGGACTCAGGGCTAAGAAATATCTCTAGAAATATTTAGCTCCTGAACCTGTTTTTTCAGCCACTTAAGATTCCATGAATTGTTAATGAGCATTTAAGTGCAATAATAACGGATGTATATACACCATTACAGAGGGAAAAAAAAGTGATTTGGTTCTGCAAAACTGGTTGCCAGGAAATAGTTCAAGGCCTGGTTATTTTGTGGGCAAATAAATGATCGTGGAGATGAGCTGGAAAGAGCAATTTCAAAGCAAATAAGAGAAATATACAGCAGCTCATGTACAGTAACTGTGGCATCAAAATTACAGCCATAAATAAGAGACAAAAGGAATAGCTGGGAGAGGCAGATGGATGGAACTGGGGAGAAAGCTCTGCAAATGGCATTTTCTGCTGCATATGGAAAGCATTAAAGCTCCTGATGAGCTCCCCACCTCCACAGGCTGGCTCGGTGTTCCTGGGATCCCATTAAAGTGTGGGAATAGGTTTTGGATAGATACCCTATCAATTAGAAAATATCAGGTCTGTCCTTTGTGCTGAGTGAAGCCTTGTGGTGATAAATCCCTGCCAGGGTGGGTGGGAGAACGACACAGAGCTCCAGGATTTTATTAATAAAGCCCAGCCCTGCTCTGGCTCTGGGGAGGGACTTTTTGTTTCCATGGGATCTTCTCTTCCTGAGACAGCTGGGGCCAGGCAGCTCCAAGGTCTGGGGGTTAACAGCCTAATAAAGTGGTTTTTAATCAGTGTAAAGCAAACACCACCATTGCTGGGTGTCAACTGGTGTTTTTACATGCCCTCCAACGAGCAGGTTGTGTGGTGAGGGGCTGAGTGAGGGAGAAATGCCAGCTGGAAGCAGAGGGCAGGGAGAGACCAGGCAGTTTGGCTGCTGGGGAAGTGGGAGCTGGGCAGGGCAGGGCAGGTGGGCATTGCTGAACCCTTTAGAAACACAGGGGCTCTATGCACATATCACATCCCAGGATATCACCCCCTTCCTGGCATCCAAGTGTCATGGAAAGAACTGGTATCTCAGTATTCTCCTCCTTATGGACGGCGGAGACCAGTTAATATGGGTATGAATCAAAGGGGGAAAAGGAGAAAATAACTCAAGAAGCTTTTAGGGAATCTTAAATTTAGCAGGTTTTCACACAGTTCTTATTGAGCAGTCTTTAAAAAATAAATAACCCAAAAAACAAAAGCCTTTCCTGAAGTGCAGAGCAGGCTGTGTCAGTGCAGCAGGATTTCCTCTTTTAGGAGGCCCCTGACAGCCCAGCTCTCTACAATCTCCACTTGCCCACACACCCCACAGGTACCACAGCTCAGATTTTCAGGGAAGACCTTCAGGAACCCCCCACAGTCTCTACCAGTGAATCAGATCATGGAACTCCAGATTTCAGGGAATTCTGCCCTCGTTCACCTGAACAGGTCTGCTAACCAGAATGTTTGGACATTCACTTTTGCATCAGCCCCCTTTCCTTCTGGAGTCTTGGATAAAGCTTCAGCGTGCCAGGTGCTGGCAGGGGACATCAGCCAGGTGACAAACACTGGTGGGAGCTGGATGGCTGCAGCCACCTCCCACCTGGGACGTTTCCTGCTGGGAATTGGCAGCTCCCTTCAAAGGAAACCAACACTTTGATACCTTCCCCAAAACAAACACCTCTGCCCCTTTGCATAGCAGCATTTCTGCCTGTCCCAGGTATTCCTTTCATCCCCCTGGCTGCTCTGCCTTTGAACCAGGTGCTCAGCACCACACGTGGGGAGGGCCAGGTTTGCAAAAGCAACCTGGATTTTCTAAACTGTCACTCTCTGAGTAAACTGCTTATAATTTCAAAAAGCTGCAGTGTCTGTGTGCAGGCAGCCAGTGCAAGGGGGGATGGTTTTCAGAAGAATTTCAACAAAACAAGGGTATTGTAAAAGAAACATTGTGGGGACATTTTGCAAGCCTTTCAAAGGTATCAGTTCTCAGGTGTTATCAGGAGGGTTCAGTTCTTGAAAGCTTTGCTGTGCATCCACCATGGCCCCTGACACTGAGAGGAACCAGAGCCCAAAAAGGTTATAAAAAGTAAAATGAAGAGGTTTATTAGGAAGCAAGGAGTAGTTCTGTAATCAAAGCATTTTATGGTATGTTAGGCCCTGGCACAGGGTGCCCAGAGAAGCTGTGGCTGCCACTGGATCCCTGGCAGTGCCCAAGGCCAGGTTGGACACAACTTGGAGCAGCCTGGGCTAGTGGAAGGTGTCTCTGCCCATGGCAGGGGGTGGCGTGAGGTGATCTTTAAAGTCCCTCTCAACCCAAATGTGTGATCCTAGATCCTGTGATTCTATCCTATTATTATGAAAACCTTGATTTTCAGTTTGGGAGGTGCAGAACTGACAATCCCATTTATAGAAGTTTGGATTTGTTATTCTTGGAGGTCTTTTCCAACCTTAATGAATTCTGTGATTCACTTTTCACCAGGAGCGTGGTGGGGTTTCAGGTCAGTACAGAAGAAATATCCATCCTTGGAGGGCTGCAAGGTTCAGCTGAATAAAGGAGAACCAATCTAACATTGGCCAGGTCTTCTCAGGAGATGTCAGAGGAGCTCATGCTTCAAATGTGGCTGAAACATTTTCTTTTGTTTGTTTTCAGAAGTGCAGAAGGTCTGTCCCTCCACTGAGGTGACTGAATTACCATGTTGAGATGTCACTTAGAGAGCAGGCCCTGCACAGGATTCACTCCAGCTTTATTCTTCCCATCATCAGCCACTTCTCACTTTTGTTCTTCTAACTGGAGAGCTGGGAACTGCACAGCATAATCAGTGATCTTTAGCCTGTCAGCAGCAAACAAGGGCTCTGAAATCCTCAGGAAGCCTCTTTTGAAAGCCATGATTATGCACTGACCTCCTCATTTACTGCCTGTGCCCTAATTCTTGGCAGTTTCTCCAAGTTTGTCAGGAAATCGATGATCGTTTGCATTGAGAAACTCTTTCTCACAGCAAAGCTCACAGTGGGTGCTGCCTGAGCTGGCTTTAGGACTGACCCTGGCTGTATTTGCTGCACAGATCTCACAGTGCTGCACCATCCTGGGGTGTTTAGTGGGAATATGCAGTGATGTGGCAATTTCTAGTGCAGGTTTTAGGGGCTGCATTCTTCACAGTATGAGCCCATGGAGTGCCACCCCCTCATGCCACCCCCAATTTCTCCTCAGCCACATGGGGGGGAAAGAATTTTTCCTTTTTTCCCTTTTTTCCTTTTTTTTTTCTCTTTCATTTTTCTGTTCTGTGGGCTAATAAGAAACTCTGCAACCCCTCAGGTACTGGTTGTCCTTCAGCATATTCCAATTCCATGCAAATATTGAGCCCTGTTGGTTTCATGGTCCTGTTACTGGGTTACTGTAAATGATATTTAATGCCGTTGTACTCCCTACTCCTCATCAAAATAAGGAAAAATGCCCTGTTTTTTCCCTGTCCATTCCACCACTGGAACATGTCCCTGTTTCCGTGTGCTGATGGCCAGATTATTAGCATGCTATTAAAAAAACCATATTTGCCCCAGGATTATCTGATATTCTGGAAGGGAAAAAGAGAAGGTGCTGCATGGGATGGTGCTACAGAGGATCAGGGAATCCTTAAGGCTGGAAAAGGCCTCCAAAACCATTGAGCCCAGTCATTAACCCAGCACTGCCATGTCAGTTCCAGTACCTTCCAGTGGCTTTGGAACTCGCTGGCTCTTTACAGGGAAATCGGAAGAGGATGAGTGTGGAGTGGGAGGAGGCAGAGTGCAAAAACCAGCAATCCTTAGGAAAACTGTCCCTTTCCCAAGGCTGGGCTCCAGGTGGAACCTCCCAGCAGCTTCCCCAGGGGTTCCTGCTGGTTTGGGGTCTGTCAGAAGAACCATGACTTCCTCCTCCTCACCAGCTGACAGCCACCACAAACACCTGATTATCCATAACCAGGGAGAGCCTGCAGCTCCGTGCAGTTACTCCACCTGGATGAACTTCCAAGAAGCTCCTGCACTCCCTAAATGCCACCACACCCTGCTCCTGCTGGGATCACCTCCTTATCATCCAGGAAAAGTTTCATGCACATGTCCAAACAAAGCAAAAAGTTCCTGCTGTGATGACCTACCACCAAAAAAAAAGCAGGTTTTCCTGCTTTTTCTCTTGGTTTTATCCTGCCTGGGAGGAGAGGCACTGGCAGCACACAGAACTGGGAATAAAGTTGTGTTTTCATGAAGTAAAGTGCCTTTGAGTTTTTTTGAAGTGTCACAGGTGTTCCACAGGTTGTCAGTGAGCCCCTGCATGTTGATTTCAGGACTGGAGGGTGTTTGGCAATTTTTGAAAGCAAATCATTGCTTACATTCCATTCTTTCACCCATTCCCAGTTTTGCACTGCCAAGCCTTTTACAGCTTATAAAGAAGTTGCCAAGGTACCCTTGGGGAGTTCAAGCCCACAGTCTGGAGCCATCAGTTTGCTCTGCCATCATTGATATTCTCCTCACCTGAATTTGGGATCAGGTTCATGAATTTGTTATCACACACCTACAGGATTAGGGAGACCTGTGGCCTCTTTTTGAATTCCCCACTCCACTTCCCTGTGTCTGTTGGATTAATGAAATGGACAGCATTTTATGGATGAATTATCAGGTCCAACAATCTGGGAGCAAAGAAGGAGTGGAAAAAATAACAGATTAGTCAGGGAGTGATATCGGGCAAGGCAAATATTGAACCAATTTTCCCTTTATTACAGATACTGGGTAACAAGTTAATAAGAGAAGCAGCAGAATGTGGCAATGGCCATCACACTGCTGGCATGAATTATATAAGAGTATAAAATCTTATATGCATTGCATACATTTTTTAATGTTCTAATGAGCTGTACTGGAAAACACAGAAAAATGCCTTGTGGTGTCTAAATTTTAGGAATCAGTGGCACTTTTGTCTTGCCTCTGCAGCTACCAGAACTACTCTGTTCATTGGCTGGTGCAGGTTCCCTCTCTTCCCTAAAGGTGAAGCTCACGTCTCCAGGAGTCACAGTCCAAAACACAAGATGGGTTTTGGGAGACTTTACTGAATTTTGAGGGATAGCCATCTGGAGCACAGCACTTGGACATCCCTCCTGCCACCTGGGGCCAGAATCTGAGAGCTCAGACCCCGGATGTAAAACACATCTGAGGATTTCTGCAAAAAACACTTGGGTTTTCACCTAGAGGAGGGCAAAAAAGCACTATTTTATTGCACAGTGCTGGGGAACACAGGTTGAGGCATTTTCATTACCATCCATGCTCTGAATTTAAGGCGGGGAGGAAGATGGGTTTGGTATCATTTGAATTCTCCTCTGTTTCTAAGCACTCCAGGCACTGATGAGACTTAATTATCCCCTGAACAATTTTAGTAAAAAAAAAATTAAGGCAACTAAACCTAATAAAATATTAATAACAGGTTTTTCCTCATAGGCTGGGGCTGACCTTTTGCTGACATCAGTTAATGCCTTGCTGATATTGAAATACCAGGTGAGTCTCATCCCTTTGAAGCTGAGTGTTGCTGGAGCTGCCTCGTGGGCAATGCCAGCCTAAGTGGAGCAGTGAGCAGACACTCTTGCTAACCCTTAATTATAGGATCTCCCACTGGCAAAAAACTGTCTGAAACCTTCATGACACGTTATAAAACACACTCCAGCTTTGTGAGACATGCTGCAACTTTGATCTGTTTGCAGGTGGTCATTTGCATCCAGAATAGCCACGGTAGATTTTACTCCTTTCTCTTCTCCCCTCTCCCGTGTGTCCCACTCTTGCCTGGCTGAGAGCAGCACTGACAACTCCAACCACTTGAAAATCAGGGTTCAGGTCTAAAAAGCATGAGCAGAATGGCTGAAAAATCATGGTGTTTCTAAAAATAGGGCAAACGGGGGTTGTTGCGTTTGCTGTGTGAGGCCGGGCAGGATGAAGGTGACTAATGGGCACTCATTTGCATGGAGAGGCAGAAAGCTCGGCCTTTAATCACAATCACCTCCTCTCCCCAGCTGCGGTTTGCTTTTCTGAGCAGTTCTGCCTCCTGCCAGGGGCTGTGCAGGAGCAGGAAAGTCCTGATCACAGAATGACACTTGGGTGAGGCGTGGCCCAGCCCAGGACAGCTCCTGAGCCAGGTGGGCCCTCCTGAATCGCTGCCTGACCACCAGGTCTGAGCAGTCCCTGGAAAGCCCAGAGTGAAGCAGCAGAGGTGACTCTTGACCAAAATTTCCAGAGAGGCTCTGCCCCTTGGTCCATATCTGGTCAATCCTGCTCCACTGAGGGACACCGAGGTGCCTGTGAGATGTTGTCACCTGTGGAAGCAGTGGCTGCCTTTGGCCCTCTAAGAAAGGCGACAGGGCAATGGAGCTGGGGAAGGGGCTGGAGCCCCAGGAGGGGCTGAGGGAGCTGGGAAAGGGGCTCAGCCTGGAGAAAAGGAGGCTCAGGGGGGACCTTGTGGCTCTGCACAACTCCCTGACAGGAGGGGGCTCAGGGGGAGGATTGGGCTCTTTTCCAGGCAACCAACAACAGGACCTCAAGCTGTGCCAGGGGAGGTTCAGGTTGGACATCAGGAAGAATTTCTTCACTGAAAGGGTTGTCAGGCATTAGAAGGGACTGCCCAGGGAGGTTTGGAGTCCCCATCCCTGGAGGTGTCCAAGGAACTGCTGGATGTGGCACTCAGTGCTCTGGGATGGGGACACAGTGGAGATTGGGCACAGCTTGGACTCGATGATCCTGGAGGTGCAGCTGAGGGGTGTCTCCCATGTAAAGCTCTCAGTGTGCAGCTCATGGGGCCAGGAAGATGGCTCAGCCTTGTGGGACTTGTCCTGGTGCTGGCTGGTAGATATCCTGAGAGAGCTGGGCAGTGGGAGCAGAGCTGATGTGATGAGAAAGGGCACAGCTCTGACCAGGTGAGCACGTTGTTGCCAGAGAGGTGCAAATCCCATCTCCCAGCAGGGAGGAATCTCCATTATTTATGATTCTACGAAAAGTTGGACCTGTGGGCACAGCAAGACCCAGGGCAGGGCATGGCCAGGCTCTGTCTGGCCCTCAGGGGCTGGGGCTGGTGACAGGGCAGGACCCAAATCTCTGACAGAGTCAGGGAAATGCTTTCAGTGATTCTTTTACAAGTGCAGAGGGTTGCAGCACAGAAAAAGAACATTGCACATATTATTCACAAACAACCCCTGTGCTCCAAAACCTCCAGCAGTGGCTGAGAACAAATCTTTGATGCCCTCAGGGGTAAGACATTAAACACAGAGGTCACGGGCAGATGGCAGCAGTGCTGCTGGGACTTTTCTCTCATCTCCATCAGGCCAGCCCAGACACCAGCCAGCTCTCCCAAAGGTCCCAGCCAGCTGTCAGGGCTGAGGGAACACTGACAGACGTGCTGCAAGAATTTTACAAGTTCACTCAGCTCCTGGCTGAACAGGACACCTGCAAGACTTTGTCGAGGTTTTTGCAAGTCAGGGGCAGAAGTGTGAAAGGCAGTGCTGGTACAGCCTCAGCACTTTGCAGTTCCCAGGTGGCTCAGGTGTGGCTTCCTGCTGCCCATGGCTGTTGTACAGCCGGTAGCCAAGTGTTCTCCAGCATCTTCAACTCCTGTGACAGTGAAAATAGCTGAGACAAGGCTTTTGAGGTGCCCTGGAGCCTCCCTGGGCACCCATCCCACCTCACACCCTGCCTGTGACTTTTCCCAGCCCATCTCCTGTATGATTTGGAAGGCAGGATGGATCCCCTGACAACCCAAACACTCCATTCTGTCACTCTCAGAAACCTGGAGACAGCACTAATCTAAACAGTGGGTAGGTAACAAGAGCTGAAATAGCAAACAAACAAGAGAAAAATCAAACAAAAAGAAGGGAATTCAAACAAATATTGTCTGTGGTGCTTCAGAAGAGCACTGTCTGGAGTGTAATTCTGTCATCATGCATCCAGAGAAGGGAGGTGAAACATGGTCACAAAGAGACATTTAAGCCTGGCACAAATTCTCATATCTGAGCCTGGCTTTCCGCCTTCAGTAAAAGTGGCCTCACACGGTTTCTTGTGTAGGTTTTAATTTCTCTTAAGCTTTGAAGGAGTGCCAAACTGACCCTTTGTCTTGTGCCATCAGCTATGATCTTCTCAGGGGTCACAAGTGGAGCAGGGCTGGGTGCATTCCCTGGATATCTGCCCTGGGGGCTCTGGAAGAGAATGACCAACAGCAATACCAGGGCTTTAAGCCTTAAAGAACCTGGGGAAAAAATCCCTGTCCCCTTCTGCCCCTGGGGCAGCTCTGGAGATGAACAAGTCCTAGAGCACAGCTGTGGGATGTCTCTCTGCCTTGTTCTGCCTCTCTGCCATGCTGGGCTCTGGCTTTTGTAGCTTACAGAAAAACTTAGGTTAAAATGAACCTTTGGAGATCTCTGATCCCAAACTGAGCTGAAAATAAGGATCAGGTGGCTCTGGTTTATGTGAGTCTTATTTTGAAGTCTGTCCATACTGAGCCCCTGCTCTAATCCAGGAAAATAGTCCTGGTGTTTAAAACCTTGTGCCTGTGGTTTAAATATTGCTGAAGAACAAGAGGTGATGAGCAATGCATGGAATCAGACCCAGGCTGTGCCTGATGTGTTGCAGGGGTGTCTGGAGGGGTCTGGCAGAGTTCAATGGTCACCATTAATCCTCCCTGGCTGCAATCCCTAAATATATTGTGCAGAAGGAGCTGCTGGCAGCAGCAGGAGACAGATTCTTCCTGCCCAGAGAACAAATAACCCCCAGCAGGTCAAATCCTCCAAGCCTGAGCTGGGCCAGCTCTGTGTGAGCAAAGGAGGAGCTGCAGGATCCTGAGTTCCTGCCACCACAGGGACAGCAGGGCAGCTGCTCAGCCACACATTCACAGCCACCCCTGCTCTGCATCTGTCCTCTGCAAGCACAGAGTCTCACCCAGCCTGCCTCAGCCACCTGGCCCCTTTTCACCTTTCCCTCACTTTGATCTGTCCCTCTGCTCTGTGGGACACCTGGCCCTGCCTGGCCATGGCAGGGCACACCTGAGACAGGTGGGGGAGGCTGCAGGGAAAGATCCCAGGTGCTGGGGAGGTGCTGGAGCCTCCACCCCTGCTGTCCCCACTGGCACAGCACCTGCAGTCACAGCCTGCCCTCTTAATCCTCCCCCCCAGCAAACCAGCCCCAGCCAAGTCCTTCTTCCTGGCATGCTGCAGCTCCCAGCCCTGCCTGGGTCACTCTGGTGGAATAATATGACCTGGAAACAATTCCTGAGCTGTTTTGTACCAATGGGCTCCTCTTGGGGTGAGGGGTGCCCGCCCCAGGGCTGTGTGTGCCGTGTAGCAGAGGGACCAGACACACTGAGCTGGCTCAGAACTCTCTCTCTGTGTCCTCCAGACCTGATCCAGAACTGCAGATCCTAAAGAAATACAAGGTAGTGCTGGATGTCTCATCTAATAAAGCATCTGCCAGGTACCTTCCTACAACTTGCACCTGACGTTATCCATAATGCAAGGTTGTGTTCCCTGAGATCCCGGGAGCAGCACGTCCATCCTTCATGATTACTCTGCCCAGATTGTCCTGATGGGCTGGTAAGTGAATTATGGAGGAGACATTCCCCCAGGAAGAGCTGACCTTGTCCTTAACCTCAGCACATTCTTCAATTAATGCTCCACAAGACAAATTAATTCTATTAATCCTCAGAGGCCTCTAAGCAGATGAAGGGGGATTTCTGCCTTTCTCCCTAAACCCACTTCTTCCTTCCTCTCCCTAATGAACCTTCCCTTGCAATCAATAGTTAAAGGTTTGGCACTGTTTGAAAGCAAAAATAAGCAGAGTTGTACTTACAGCCTGGTTGCCTCTTAAACCCTGCTGTGAAGGAGAAAGGATTCTCAAAGCTGATATATATTTTATTTTCCTGTCCCAAACAGGCTCTGCACCTTTTCCTCACATGGTTGGTGCTGCAAAAGCCAACCTTTGCAGGAGGAAGAGTCACTTCCAGATCTGCTCAAATTTGCTCACTCTGCCTGAATGTCACACAACAGGCTCTGCTGAACGTGAGTGAAAATGAAAAGGGTGGTTCTGTAAAGATTTTGGGGTGGAAAAGGCCAAGATCCATGTTTTGGGGATTTCCCAGTGAGTTTTTCCTGGGGAATGCCCTGTAATCCCCATTCAGTGCAGGAGAACTTCTGAGCAGGGCTGTGTCCATGTGCCTTCTGTGGAGCATGAGGAGATAGCTTGGGATCTTGTCTGAAAGATCCCAAATTACCCCCAGCATAGGGGGTTGTGCTGGAGGGTCCTTGGAGAGCCTGAGGGGCCAAGCTGGAGGTGAAAACCTTTGAGTGCACAAGGGAAAGGTTTCAGGGTAGAGAAAGGGGCTACAGGAACTGGTTTATGGTGCCAAGAACAGACTGCCTCATGCTGCCTCCTGACACCTTCCTGCCACCCAAACCTTCTGAAGACCATCCTGGGCTCTTCCCAGAGCATTCCTGCAGGGACAGCCCATTCTGGGAATGCTGCTTCCCTCTGGCTTGCTGCTGGCACCTGAGCAGGGTCAGAAGTGCAGTCAGACAGGCAACGGGAATAAACAGCTTTGGGTGCTGGGTCAGACTGAGCCCAACCCTCAAAAAACACCAGAGGGAACCCAAACTTCACCTGGAGCCCTTTGACCACGGTTTGTAGCCAAGCTAGTCCCTGCATTGGGCCTTGGCTCCTAAATCATCCTTCAGACAGTTGGCCCTTGGGAAAAGAGGGGCGCCTGGACAGGGTGTGTGCAGCTGAGACCTCCTGGGCTGCACTTCCCAGTCCAGGTGCAGCATTCAGGGCACTGGTTTAAGGACCTTTTCAAAAAATTTGTCTGAGTGGCATCACCAGTAACACTCTGTGCACTCGTCCACTTTGCAACCTTAGTGTTTTGGTTTATATTTATTTTATTTTATTTTATTTTATTTTATTTTATTTTATTTTATTTTATTTTATTTTATTTTATTTTATTTCATTATTTTATTTTATTTTATTTTATTTTATTTTTATTTTCATTTCATTTGTTAGACAGCTGTTGGTACTGTCAGCATCTAGGACATGCCTGTGTTAATGAGGGAGACCCTTTCTTACAGCATAATAACCATAATTAAGGATGGGATTTTTCAAAAGCAATCAGGGAAGTCAGTGAGAGTCAATAAGAAGTGGGTGCCTTATTTCCTCGAGGTGCTTTTGCAAATCCTACCCTAAAACATTGATATTTCATGTGGCCACATCTAAGTCTGTGTGGGAGAAGCCTCAAATCCTTTTTCAAAAGTGCTGTGCATATTGTAATTGAAACAGATTAATATGAATCTCTGTGGCAGCTTAACCTTTTATTCTCCTTATTTCCAAAAACACTGGGTATTTCAGTCACAAGCAACTGCATCTTGCAGTTAATAAGGGGCCAGATCCAGCCATGTCCCTGGCACGGCTGCCCTGGCTGGAGCAGAACAATCCTGATCCGCCCCGGCCAGGGCTCAGAGGCTAAGGATGAGAAGCAGCCAGAGTCACATTATCAAGCTGCAAATATATGCAGAGGAGCGTGTGTTATCCAGTGCTCAGCATACTTAATGTCTCTGCAGGCAGGCAGCACCCAGCCTGGAAATAGGGCACACACTCCTGACAGCCGGGGTGATTGATGGGGGAGCAGCCTCACCTGGGGAGGCAGGGTCTTCTCCTCGGTATGAAATTCCTGGGCTGGGGTGGAGATCCATTGAAAAGTGATGCCCTAGAGCAAATAAACAGTGTGCTGAGTGCAGGGATCACGAGGGGAACCCGGCTTTGAGTGAAAGAGGAGTTTAGAGCTGATTATTAAGACAGGCTCATCGTGGGAGCTGCATGGACCTGCTGGGTGTAAATCCTGCTGTTGCCCAAAGGCAGCCCAGCAGCCCAACCTCCTGGCACACAAGTGGATTTTTCCTCTCCTCTGCAGTCACTCGTGCTTGCTGATCATGTGCCTCACTTCATTTGATGTCTTTGATCAAACTCAGAGTCCCAACAGAAGCCCTGCACAGAAGAGCCACATCTCACCTGGTGTCACGCCAGAGTTGGGACACCCAGCCACGTTCAGCTGGTCCCTGTCTGAGCTCATGGAATGGCTTGGGAGGGTTCACAACTTACTCTCTCCAACCACTTCATCAGTGAACCCCCAGCTGGCTCCAGAACCTCAGCCCAAATCCCTTTCCTATCAATGTTTGTGAGGGTTTGACTCTTTCCCACCACTGAAAGTAAAGACTCATAACAAGCGTGTGCCACAGGACACACCAGTAAGGAGGAGGAGGTGGGAAAACACGAAGGAGAAGGAGGTTTTTGGGCTGATTAACAAACACTGGGTGACAATTAATTCCCATTTGAATGCTGACAGACTTCCAGCTGCTGACAGCGATAACCTCTGCATTCCAGAGGGCAGCGCCTCATCAGATGCTCCTCAGGTACTCCGGGCTGGATTTATGCAGCAGGCAGTAATCCAGCTCGAAATGGAAGTGAAACAGGGTGGAAAGTAAATCACCGACTTGCCCTGAGTAAATAGAAGCTCTGTGTTATGGCTGGCACGTGAAAATGGGGAGGGCAGGGGGTGCAAGGGGTGGCTCCTCCCTGGGGCTGAGGGGCTGGAGCAGAGCAGGCTGACCCACGGGAGTGGGAGGGAGGGAGGGGTGGCAGCAGGGATCTTCTGGCATTGCTGCAGACCCACAGGCACAGCTCCCTGGGGGGTTCCAGCCCCTCTCACGGCTGGTGGGAGCAGGACCTAGTGTTGTCCTCTGTGGGACTGGGCGGGCTGGGCCACACCAGAGCTGCACCGAGCCACTGTCCTGTCCCTGCTGGTGGCCTCTGCCAGGGCAGCCCTCCAGAACAGGGCAGGCACAGGGTGCTGCTGCACCCAAACAATTCCATGGCTCACCCTGCAGCAGGATCACTCCTCTCAGGCAGTCACTCATTCCCAGGCTCCAGGAAAAGCAAACTGTTCCCATCATCACCTCGTGTTCAGCTGAGCACCTCCTGAGGCACTGGAGCACTGATCCACCTTGGAGATGAACCTGGTGTGGGTCAGCTTTGCCCCTTTCCTGGCCTGGCCTTCCCTGCACAGCCAAGCCCCCCCAATCCCTACTGTGTCCAAAGTCCCTCTGGATCAAACTTGCCAACTTCATCTCCCCTCTCATACCAAACCTTCCTCTTCCCCACGTCCCACCAAATTCCCCACACTTCTGTGCCAGTTCCCTGGCCCTGGATCCCTTGCAGGGTCCATCTCTCTGCTTCCCCCTCCTCCAGGTGTGTTCTTTCAGGCATCCCAAACACTCTGAGCTGGCTGCAGCCTCCTGACCAGGCTCCTCCTGCCACCAGCCCCAGGTTAAAGCCTCCAGGACTCTGGGGACAGACAGGTCCTATGGAACACCACCCCTGGATTCCATTCCTGTGCAGCACAGACCTGGGTGGGACAACTGCAGGAGAAAAAGCCTCGACAGCACCTACTGAGAGGAAAAAAGGTGAAAACGCACATGCAGGGCCCGAGACTGAACGTGTTGGTGACCCCCCCACGCAAACACCATGAGAGGCAGCAGAGAGCCAGGTGTGAACTGAGCTGAGTCTCAGCGATCTTGCAGGAAAAATGAGACAGATCCTTCATCTGCTTTTGCATCAGGCTGAGCTCTGGGTCATGATTTACTCCAGCACGAGGGAGAACAGAGCTGGGCCAAGAATTTCAGTTTTGCCTTCCCATCTCCTTCTGGTTTTGTCATTCTTTGAAATATTTGGGAGCTGTGAGAACAGTTCCCATTAAGTGTATCACTGGCTTTTCCTCTTGGTATTTATGATTTAATAATTCCTCAATCTGTCACAATCAGTATTGAAAGACCATGGCTGGGTAGAATGGAATAATTTGAAAGGGAGTGCAGGAACAGCCTGAGCTCTTTTCAGCAGATGCAAAAGTGAATAATATTTAGGGAGGTGTTTATAAATCAGTACACCCTTTAATTAAGCAAAACATTTTGCTAAGAAAGGATCAATTAGCAATTCATGGCACAAGGCCTGGCCTATTATCAAAGAGCTGGTACATGATAAAGCACAATTGCTTCTGTGTCTTTCGAGCTGATTATCAGTAACTTGTTTTGGTTGTCTTTCAAAGCTCCGTGTGAAGAGATGAGATAAAGATCTACACAAGCAGAGGGGGCCGGTGATTTGCCTTTCCCTCCAATCTCTTTGGTGTTTGTAGTAATTGCCAGGAGTGGAAATGAGCCTGTGGATGGTGTGAAGCTGTGGGACAGAGGGGCAGGGCATAGAAGGCCAGTCTAGTCCAGAAAGATGGGTTCAGGCTCATCTCTTAACTTCACACATTCATTTTAATGTCTCATTTTCTTGTCTTTAACAGCCAGGACAGCAGCAGTGCTGGTCTGGTGGGGTTTGCTGAGGGATGTCAGGAAAATTAATCCACAAGCACCAGAGGTTTATGTCCAAACAGGAGACAGAGGAGTCCTGTTACTTTATTTGAATAAAGGGAGAAGTCATGGGCATTTCCCGTGGGGTCTCTCAAATTGTTAGAGGCTGCAACTTCCTTTTTATCCTAATTTCCCAGCTGCATTTCCCTCTCTCTTTCCCCATTTGCTGAGGTACTTGAGACGTACAGACTTCCCAAATCACCTAACAGAGACCTCCTTCTAATGTATACCCCCCCCCTCTTTTTCTTTTCCTGTGGAATTTATGGTTCTTAGAGGCTGCAACTTCCTTTTTATCCTAATTTCCCAGCTGCATTTCCCTCTCTCTTTCCCCATTTGCTGAGGTACTTGAGAGGTACAGACTTCCCAAATCACCCAACAGAGACCTCCTTCTAATGTATACCCCCCCCTCTTTTTCTTTTCCTGTGGAATTTATGGTTCTTCCCATTGCTTCTTTCATCTCTCAGTATCTAGCTTTATCTATTAGCAGCCCCACAGTTTGTTTGTAAAAACAAATCCCTCTCACTCCTTTCAGGGGGAGCAGGTGAGGTGTTTTGTACTGGAGATGAGGCAGGGCAGGACCATGGGATGGTCCCTACTGTGGATCAGTAGGTGGGGGACAGCAAGTGGTGACTGAGAGTCTGGGGGTTCTCAGTGTGGGTCCCCAGCCTGCAGAGCCCAAAGCACAGCAGGGGCTCCCTCCGGGCTGAAGGAAGGGGGAAAGCTGCCTGTTCCATCAGAAATCCATGGAAATGGCAAAGGGGGCTCAGATCCTGTCTGGGAGCAGGGAACATTGCGGCAAAACCTACAGATTTCTGTGTCTCTTGGGCATGTGCCAACTCAAGAGCTTAAACACACCATGCTGGCACAAGTGACAGGATTATGAGCAGTTTCAATCTGATGCAGATGGTCTTCCCATTTGCTTCCTTGTTTAAACAGCAATTTGGCAAGTTTGTCATTCATAAAGCTTTTATAGAGCTCCATCCGCTTCTCCGCGGCGGCAGCGGGAGCTGCCGGGCTGTTTGTGGCTGCCTGCAACACACATTCGTCTTTAATGAGGTTCTATTGGAATTGTCTCCTTCGGCCAGAGGAGCCTTGGGAATTCCACTCTATAGAACAGATTTCTTTTAAAAACTCACTCAGCCACCAGCTCTGCCGAGCTCGGTGTCACAACCACCCCAGGGCGGCTACAGGGGAGAAAGGAGTGTCTTGGGATGTGCTGGGGGCTGAGGAAAAGCCTCAGCTTGCTGTTCAGATCCAGGGGCGAGGTGGGCAGAGGTGCCACAAGGAGGCTGCTCTGCAATGAGCCTGCAGGGAAGGAGTGGTTGGAAAGTGTCACCATTCGTGGTGATCAGGGATCTGGATCATGTGCCCAGCGTGCTGGGAGAGATGGGGGTGTCCAGCCAGGAGAAGAGAAGGGTTAGGGAGAGCTCAGAGCCCCTGCCAGTGCCAAAAGGGACTCCAGGAGAGCTGGAGAGGGATTTTGGACAAGGAATGGAGGAACAGGACACAGGGAATGGCTTCCCACTGCCAGAGCGCAGGGTTAGGAGGGATACTGGGATGAAATTCTTCCCTGTGAGGGTGGGGAAGCCCTGGCACAGGGTGCCCAGAGAAGCTGTGGCTGCCCCTGGATCCCTGGAAGTGTCCTAGGTCAGGCTGGATGGGGCTTGGAGCAACCTGGGCTAGTGGGAAGTGTCCCTGCCCATGGCAAGGGATTGGAGTTAAATGATCTTTAAGGTCCCTTCCAACCCAACCCATTCTGGGATTGTGTGATTTGAGGAGAGGCTGAGAAACCAGATCTGGGCATGATGCGGTCCAGCTTCACAAACCTTGGATAAATCACCCTTTAACAAACCAGGCAGATGGACTGTGGGAGTAGAAAGGGCTTTGTTTGCCCACAAGTATCCAAGCAAAGCACAATGGAAGTTTAATCAATTAACAGCTTCCGTGTGGTTTTGCTGAGTATAAAACAAGGAGGCATCATGGCTTGCATTGGCATGAGCTGCTCACATCCTCAGACAAGTAAATATTTAGCCAATAATTTTGATTTTTTTGGCAACAAAGGGCATCTTTGTTATTCATCTGTTTACTTGTGGTTTACTTGTGGTTTAACTGTGGCTAAGACACACAGGGTATCAGATCTTAACTCAAGCTCCTCTCTAATGGCACATCCAGCATCTTTGCAGGAGCTGAGGAGAGAGCTGGGGGTGCTCTCAGGTTCCTGGGCAGTGATTAATTGGTGTGTAATTATCACCTCTAGAGCTACCTGTGCTTGTACACACTCATGGTCCTTATTGCTAAGCAGGACCTGCTGCCACAGTCAGGTTTATGGACAAGGGCTCCTCATTTTTTCTTCAGTTCCCTCAGAGGAAGCCCACCCTGTTCCACTCCAGATCAGGGTTATCTACAGGCTTCACTCCATGATAAAAATGGTACATTTTTACCTTTTCTTCTCTGAATGCACTTATTTGAAAAGATTATTCCATGAGGTTTGCAAAAAGTGTGAAATCAAAGAAGCGGGGCAGGGAGGCAGCTGGAGGTCACAGAGCTGGGCACAGGAGCAGACTAAACCAGCTGTGGGACCTCAGACAACTCATCCACCTTTCCTGATTTTGGTTCCACAATCTGTTGTGAGACAGCAAAACAGCCCTGCCAGGAGTGGGGTGGGAGGCCTAAGGCAATTAGCTAATGACACCTATTAGGGGATGAGGGCTGAGATTCACTGAGTGGGGATGGTGGCATTAATCCGGGTTCATGGCAGAGGCAAGCTTTGCCTCTGCACTCCAGATCAACTTCGTAGGGAAGGTAGCAACAGGCAGGCCCTGGGCAAGCTTTGCAAGGAGCTCAGAACTGCTGTGAGTGGCCAAAGGCTCCTCAGGTGTCCTGGTGGCTGCATCCGTGGCCATCACCACAGGAAGGACATGAGGACAAGGGTGGAACACACTGTACTCCCAACCAGTTTCAGGCCAGGGTCTGCCTGAGCTGGGGCTGGGGAAGCTCCTGGGCCAGCTGGGCATGTAAGAGGTAATTCCCTTCTGACCAGCCTGAGAGCTGGGACAGGGTGTTTGTGGTGTCCTGTTTGGGGGGGCAGATGTCCCAGGCAGGGGGTGCAGCTCTGTGGGGTAGCCCTGAGGGGTGGGCACAGTCTGCCAGAGTCACTGGTTTTAACTCAGAGGCAGCAGCTCTGCCATGGGTGGTTTCTGCACTAAGAGGATAAAAGAATTGGGAAAGCGACTTTTTCCCCCTGGCATACAAAGCTCCTCCTGAATTCCTGTCAAGGCTCTGGGGTTCTGCTGCCATACAAATGCCTCTCTTTCTTTGCTCTGTCTTTGTGCAGCTCCCAGGGAATGCATTATCAGGAGGATGAATTGTGGCATTTCTGCAGTACTGTCCTCTGTATCCTATTCCAGAGCATCTCCCTGACAATGGATTTCCCTCACATGCAGCTCCTGTTATTAGTGCCATGTGCCCTTCCCAGAGAGACGTCTCAGGAGTGGTGGCTTTGAAAAGCAGTGACAACATTTGGGTTATCAAAGGGGACAAGAGGTTATGCAGGAGTCTGAATGGATTTCAGCTGGAGACAGGGTTGAAAGCACCACACGGCTCCATTATTGGGAAAACACAGCCCCAGAATTCAGACTTGGTCTGGGCACTTTCAATTTATTTATTTCTTTTTTAAACATGCTATTTCTTCTCTCTCACTCACTCTGAAAGCAAATTTGGTTACGAGGTAGAACTGGTCAGGATCTTTCTATTTGTCTCTATTTCGTGTTTGATTTTCTTCCAAATAAAAGGAATCAATTTCAATTTTTGAAAGTATCATAGGAAAGTCATGCACACACCAACTCTGCAAGGAAAGCTGCTACAAATGCCCTGATTGTAATCCTTGATTGTAAGTACAAATAGAGAGCTTGTAGGGAACCCTGGAATGGAAAATATCTTCACTTTCGTGCATTTCTGGTCAAATTTTCCATTAGAATTTAGCTTGGGACATTCACTTGGTGAACAAGTGTAGGCAGCAGAATGTGTTTCTACAAGTGCTTTAAGGTACAAAGAAAAAAATAATCATAAATATCAGTGGAAAATTGGATTATTGAGCCCAATGTGGCTGAGAACATGCAGCCCCCCTTGGCTGGAGCTCATCCTCAAGGCTGAGGCAGGAGGTGATTTGGTTCTTTGAGCTGACTCCAGCATCTTGGCTCCTGTCTTGGAGGGCAAAAGGATTGACCAGTGCCTGTATTTACCATCCATCTTTGCAAGGGCTCTTAAAAATGCTAGGCTCCAGCGTTTCAGGTGGTTGGCAGTACCTGCAGAGGAGTTTGAGCTAGGCAGGTGAAGACTTTCTAAAAATAAATACTAAAAAAAGTAGTTGCAAAAGTTTAGGGCAGCTGGAAAACCATGGTGTCAATCTTAAAGTGTTTTGCCATTTGAATCTTTTAATGATGAATTTCAAAGGTGATTCTGGAAAAGCAATGATCATTGACCAGGGCAGGTGAGGGGACCCGAAAGAGTTCCTTGGGATAATGTAGAGGGAAGAGGGCACAGACTGCTGAGTGGGAGCAGAGAGAGCACAAGCCAAAAGCTGGACACTATTCCAGCCCTGCTGCATTTTCTCTACAACAGCCATGAGCTCGTTTCCCCACAGCCACGAGCTCGTTATTGCTAAGTGAAATCTAAGATGCAAGCAGGGAGAAAATTTTTAAAAAATGAAAAAAAGGCATATAAAAGCATAGCCAAGAGCTGAGGGTTCTGAAAATCACCTAGTAACGGGAAACAAAACCAATCCATTCAGGATAAGGGAGGGGAAGCACCTCCAGCAGTCCCCAGGTGAGGCAGGTTCCCTGTCCTGCCCTGTTCCAGTGCTGCAACACCTGAGTGTTGTCACTGCTGCCTGTTTGTCCCACGTCAGGGATAATGGTGGGGTGAAGAGAGGAGGGATTTTGTTGTATTGAATTCAGTTTCCTTTGCATTACCATGGCAATGCAGGCGAGATTTTGATCACTGGCTGAGACACTTCAGAAGATATTAATACAACTTTTGCCAAGGAGAGAGCTGAATGACAGCTCTGTTTCTAAGGCTGACTTGAACCTTCTGCTTTTTAGGCTGGATCAAAAGCCATGCACCCAGAGAAAGTGGAAGAGGGAAAAAAAAAGGGATCTTACTTAGGGCAACTTATGAAAAATGCCTGAAGTTGAGAGAATACATTTAATTCCTACTAAATTGGCATCAACATCTTTGGCTGACTGTGAGGCAAGAAAGTGCAAACTCCCTTGAGGCAGCAAGTTCTAAAATAACCTTCTACTGCAGCACTCTGCTGTCAGAAGTTCCAACTCGTGCTTCTACTCCTCGGTCTCCTGAACATCTCCTCACTCACGGAGCTGCTATTTTATCCCTTATTTGTATAAGGTGTGACATAATAAGAACACCAGACTCATGTCTGAGACCCCTCAGGTCAGGAGAAGCACTCACAGCCCCGATTTGTGCTTCTGATGGAATTAATTTTCCCTATTCCTACTCTTTCATAACTATGAGAATGTTAATTATGTCCCTAATGAATGTTTCAAGCCCTAGCAGAGGATGCCCAGTGGAAGGTGGCAGGAAATCAGGTGAGGTGGCTCCTCTGAGCACAACACTCAAAAGCAAAGGGGCAAAAGCTGCTCCCTGCATGGGCAAACTCATCTGCAGCTGTCTCCAACAAGCCCCAGTGACCCCCACGAGCAGCCAAGTGCTCAAAGGGTCTCACAATCCCAGCTGGAGCAGAGGAAAGCTCCCACCACAACACAAGGTTTTGTTGCTCCAGTTGTTATTCTGCAATAATTAGAGCCAGCTCGACCACTGGAGGCAGAACTCCTCTGATGGTGAAATAATGGCTCCTGAATGGTTTGGAAAGCTCCAGAACAGGCTGAGTCCAGCAATGCAGGTTGACAACAGTGTGGGATACAATGTCCATCTCCGTGGAGCGTTCCCTGTGGTCAGGAGAGCCCAGGCTGACAGGGCAGCTGTGACAGAGCTTCTGCCAAAAGTCTCTAAATGCTGGGAATTGGAGCCATTTGAAGGAGCTCCTGCTGTGGAAATGTGCTCCCTGTTCCCTGTCAGATCCCATCGCTCACCACCCCATCTCCTGCTGACATGTTGGGTTCTCCAGGCAGGGCCCCTCACGAGGAACATGCCAGACCTGCAGCCTGGATGTCTCAGCTGGAACAAAGCCACAGCCTGTCCAGCCCATGGCTCAGAGCTGTGACAGTGCCTGAGAGCCAGAGTGACATCCCTCCCACTCGGATACACGTCCCTGTCAGCCCAGGGAACCTTTGGACACTGGGAATCTTTGCACTGCTGATCTGCTGCCTGCAGACTCCTGAGCACTTCTGCAAAAGTGCATTTTGTTCTCCAGCTAGTTCTTTTTCCCTACTTAGCACTTTATCCCGACAGGAAATGTTCTGTAAGGCCACCAGCCTAATTAAAAAGTTCTCATGTCGAGGCTGTTCTGAAATCTGCGCATTTAGAGCTCGCTGCACATGCAGAACAGGAATGCATGCATATGGATATCTGCAACCATCTTCCTATTTTTGGCTGAGTGAGCATATTTCCTGGGATCAGATTCTGAACTCTGACTAATTAGTGTGCAGGATTAATACTTTTCAAGGGAGTTTAGCTGTGAAAAAAACACGTTTGGCTGCATGTTCAATTTGCAAGAATGCTCCCTGCACTGCCACGGGCTGATCAAGAATCATGTGGGAAAAAAAAGGTCTTTGTCCATTTGCATCAGTAGTTTTTGGTTTACCAGCACAAGGAGACAGGTGGTTGAATTTAGATTAGTGAATGCTTGTGCATAGCCAAATCCCTTGGAAAATCTAGGTCAAACTCTGCAGACAACATTTGGGCTGGCTTCTCTTTCCACACACTCTTTTCTCTGCAAGAAAACGATTCTAAGCACATCAGAGAAGGGGAGCGGCAACTGAAAGTCCTGCTCAAGCAAAATGGATTTGAATCACTCAGTCTCCCCCCAAACAAAGGTGTTGAGACTTCCTTAAATCTTCCCATTTTGTTCAAATCCCTTGAAAAGGAATCCAGCAGTGCCACCACCGTGCTCACTAACACAGCCCTGCAATCTGACACATGTCCTGCTGCTTCCCCTGGAGATCAGACTGGCTGTTGAGCTTGCCTGGGGATAGATGGTGCCTGGGTACTTACTCCTTCAATTCCAGCTTGCTCCTGCCCTGTATTCTCTAGAAAGTCCATCAGATTTAATTGGTGGGAGAACAAACAGACCTGATGGAGCTGAAGCAGCACCTCGTGCTCAGGCATGATCTGAGTCTTTGTCAAAGCCCAGACTGAACCATTTGGGTGGGGAAAAATCTTAAAAACTTCTTCTTCTCTTACACACCTGTCACAGTTTGGGGTCTTTGATAAAAGGACACCACAAAACATTTAATTTTGCTGAGCCCATCACACACCTCAGCATCATCCCAGCAACTCGTAAAGCAATTTGATGAATATACAGGAAGAATTTGTTTGGAACAGGGAGATGGTTCATAGACAGCTCTGGCCTAGGGCAAGTGGGTGATGTCGAGAAGAGAAACAGTGTTCTCCAGCCTTCGTGTTTGTGTGACTTCATGTTTGTGTGACAGTGATCGCTGTCAATCACAGTTAAAATGACTTCAGCTTTACTGTGACAGGACCCTGCTGCCACTGCACTTAGCTCTGAATAATGTAAGGAAAGCAGAGAACCACAAACATAAAGACTGAGCCCAGGGAGACAGGGATTGACAAGCTTGGAAAGAGTCACCAGGGTACAGTAATCCCAGACAATCATGGCACTGACCACTACTCCCATCAGATCATGGGGTATTTCCCTCTAATTCCCACCAGGCTAAAAAAAATCATCCAGGAATCTCAGGAATGTCACAGGAAAGATGTGTGACAGAATTCCCTGAAGCAAAGAGCACTGAGTACATCTCACCCTGTGTGGAGGCCACAGAGAGATTCTTGCTGTCTGTTCTTCCTGTGTCCCACTGTGCCTGCAAAATGCCAGGAATGAGCAGCTGTCTCAGGTTACTGTGCCAGATGTGACCAAAATCGTGCATTCTGTCACCAGCTCTTGAAGCCCGGTGGGGCAGGGTTCTTGATCTCTTCCATGACACACCCCTGAGAACTCCCTCCAGGCGATCTCTGCTGCTGAGGGGCCACCAAACCTCCCTGCACGGCCCCCAAAATTCCATCCTCCCACCGGGGGATGCTCCGCCCAGGGGGAGGAACCGAGCATTCCCACCGGGATGGAATCTGAGGGTTGCAGCAGCACAGGCAGCCCTGACCTGCTGGGTTCCCAGAGGACAGGAGCTCCAGAACCACCACTGGAGCTGCAGAGGAACACCAGAGCCTTCTACAGGCCCAGGGCTTCAGCAGAGCCCCATCCATCCCTTCAGCAGGGCTGCAGCCACCATTTAATGGGACTGCTGCCAGTGCCCTGCCCGGCAGGTGCCAGGCTGTGTCCTGACCTGCCAGTGTTTCTGTACCGCTGCATTTATTTTAATTTTCCCATTAAATTGTAGTTCTGACTTAGGATCTCTCCCTGCTTTGCTTTCAGACTAGCACAGCAGGAGCCTGCAGGAATGGGATGTGTTTGTCCAATGGTTATTTCTGATGGCACAGGGGATGTTATCTCGCTGAAAGGAGAAGCCTCTGTCAGTGAGAAAGGCACTGGTGAGCACATCACAGGAGTACTGAACCCTGGGTTTGCTTGGGCTGTATTTGCATGAAAGCACAGGAGAGATGTGGCTGTCCAAAGGGAAGAACAGTCAGGAATGGGAGTTCTCAGCCCCTGCTAGAAGGGGTCCCTAGCTCGGGTTCTCTGGTAAAGCTGCTGCATGAAAAGTCCCTGAGCACAGCTGGAGAGCGAAGAGCTGTGGGGAGGGCAGGAGCCAGCAGAGACAAGGGAAGAGCAAGGGGAAGAGGTGGGTCTGTGGCACAGGAGAAGGGCTCCTCTCACAGAAATGCTGGCTCTGAAGTGTCCTGAGGGGACACACTGAGCGACAGCTGAGCCCTCAGCTAAATTACACTCAGGGATTAATGGTGAGTTTGATTATTGGACTCATATTCTGCAGAAGGAATCTTGCTTCTTCCTCCCCAACCCGATCCAGCCAGGAAGAACCTGGGATCTGCATGCAGCCACAGAGCTGTGACCTCACTGGGGTCAGAGGGGCCTGGGGGTGGGCTCCCAGGAGTGATGTGCTGCCAGGGATGGACACAGGCTCAGTGGAAAGCACAGGGGAAGACAAGGAGAGACAGAGACAGCATTAGCAGAGCCCTGCTGGTGGCAGAGGGACACCAACCTCCAGATCAGAGCACAAAGGTTTGGAAGCTGAGGAAGAAGAGAGAAATTCCTGCAATCGCACTGAAATCCCCAGGTGAATTTCCCATGGGTCACACCATCCCAATGTCCGTGGCTTCCACCCAAAAATTCCCCTCCAAAGTCACTCACAGTGACCATGTCCAACCCCTCAAAGAGCCCAAGAGATGAGAATGGAGGTTGCAAACCCAATATTTACTCAAAGGCTGGTCCTTGCCTTCTTTCACCCCAAGATGCAGCAGGATGGGTGCTGAAGGCAGGGCAGGAGCCTGCAGGGATAACTCACAGACCTCTGGCTACAAGTCTTTCATTCCTGCAATAAACCCAGTGCTGGCAATAAATCAGGCAGCAAGCAAATGCGATAGCAAGCAAATAGATCCTGCCAAGTCATTTTAAACTGCAATTGCTGGGGCTTTTTTTTGTAACATTCTGATGTACATATTTGGCCCATTAGAAAAACAACTTCATTTTCAGCCACAGTTTCTGTAATGGAGCAATTCCCTGCTTCAGTGCAGATCTCTCCTGGTAGTTAGAGTGAAAAGCACACGGTGCTGGCTCAGGGTAGAGGTGGAAACAAGCTGGCAGTGCTCAAAAGTCCATTTCTCAGAAGCCTGGTGAGTTCAGCCCCCTCTGAAGGGCAGCAGTCATGAGGGCCAGGAAGTGGAGACAGCAAATGCAGCAGCAGCATCAGCCCTGACCTCCTGGAGTGTGGATCCAGGGAGAGCAGAGCCAGCCCAAGCGGGCAGGGATGGAGCAGAGGGATGCAGGGCACACATGAGGGCAGCTCCAGGCAGTTCCCCCCAGGGCTCACTGGGGGTCTGTGCTGGAGGAGTCTCCAGGAGGACTTGGTGGCTGCATTCAGCCTGTCACAGCCCCCCAGCACAGACAGCCCTGTGGATAAAGCTCCAAGCAGGCTCTGTGGGAGCAGGGATGTGCCTGTCCTTAGGGCTGTGCCAGCAAACAAACTCTCCCCTGGAGGCAAATCTGGTGGGAGAGTCAGGGATGAGCCCTGCCCACCCTCATTGCCCTTCACAGCTCCTACAAGGATTGTCCTTCTCCCAGCTCAGGGGCCCAACCCAGACCTGGGGCTGTGGGATGGTCCTTGTGAAGGGGCTGCAGGGCCTGTTGGACCACTTGGAGTGGGTGAACCACAGAATCATGGAGTAGTCTGGATTGGAGGGACCTTAAAGCTCATCCATTCCCACCCCCTGCAATGGGCAAGGACACCTCCCACTATCCCAGGCTGCTCCAAGCCCCGTCCAGCCTGACCATGGGCACTGCCAGGGATCCAGGGGCAGCCACAGCTTCTCTGGGCACCCTGTGCCAGGGCCTGCCCACCCTCACAGGGCAGGATTCTCTCCCAATATCCCATCTAACCCTGACCTCCTTCACCCTAAGGCCATTCCCACTTGTGCTGTCACTCCATGGCTTTGTGAAAAGTCCAACATGTCAATCCAACCTCTGGAGAGATTCCAGCCCCACTGAGCTCAGGATGCTCCCAGCATGACCACCCACCTCATAAAAGCAACACAGACATAAAAATAGGAGTAGCACCAAAAAATTCAGAGGCAAAACTGAACCTAAAGAGAAGAACTGAGAGCATGAAATATCCCACAAGTGATCCCAGGCACAGCCCCTGGGGCTGGGAGTCCCCTCAGTGAAATGCAGCCCTTCCCTTCCAGCCTCTCCAGCATGGCCTTGGGAGATGCTGTTTAATATTTTTCAAGCCTAGGACAAGGCAAAGAATCATTTGGTTGAAAAATGGCCTTTAGTAGAATATGAAAGATTTTATGAAAAACTATTGGCTTTTTTGAAGTGTTTCCCCCTTTTTGATTTTTTTTGGTGACATCCTCTATCCGTCTTTTTTACTGCAGCCTGCAATGTAAACCAGCCTTTGCTTTCTCTTCTGGAATTATTCTATGTTAAGATACTTTTTCAATCAAAAAAACTATCAAAATAATTCATGTACAGAGAATCTGCTGTGCGGAAGAAGCAGCAGTTTGCATTTTCTGGAGGCAGGCACACGGAGGACAGGCAAGGAATTCTGCTCATTCCCTCATGGAGCAGAGGAACAGGCTGCTCCCACCCTGCCCCTCTGCACAGCCCTCCCCAGACCCTCATTTTGCTGCAGCCCATTGCAAGCTCACCTCCTGATTTCCCCAGCCAAATTCCCTGCTCTTTCTCTGCTTTAGGAATTCCTGATGCAGGAGCAGGAGCCTGCTCTCCTCCATTTGCTGCCCCCACCCCAAACCTCCTTTCCCCAGAGCTTTGGGGGAAGCAAAGCCCATGTGGAGCTGTGAGAGGGGCAGGGAGCTGCAGCACAAAAGGGCTCTTTGTGCTCATTTCGTCGAGCACCGTGGGCTGAGATTTTGGGAGCAGTGTCTGAGCAGAGGTTTGAAGCAGTGTTTATGTGATGGTTTGGTTAACAGCACTGACAGCATGCACAGGGCAGCTGATCGATCCCTTTTTTGGGCAAAATTTGCTTCCTAGAATTCAGAGCTGGAGAAGGGCTGTGACTGCAATACCAAATTGCTGGGAGGTGCCTGTGGGGAGGAGCCAGCCCCATCCCACTGCTGAGGCACAGGTGCATCCTGACCCCTTCCAAGGGTCAGGAGTGGACAGGGAGAGGAAGAAAACCAAAAGGAGAGCATCAGCAGCAGGTTTATGGCAGGTGGCTGTGGCATTTTCTGTATGAAGAAAGACCCACCCTGGGAAAACTTCTCCACTGTCCCAGTGACCCTGGGAAAATGTGCATCCCACTGATGGATCTGCAGTGCTCCATGGAGGTGGGGAAAGCTGGGGCCGTAGCAAGTGATTTTCGGGGAGTGGAATGCACACACAACCCTTTCCCACTCTAAAACCTCCTTATAAACTTAGATCAGATGAGAAAACTGAGGTGCAGCTTCTGGTGCAGCAAGTTTGGAGTACTGAGTGTCCCCGTTGTGCTGGTGCTCAGCAGACAGGAGCTGCCCTTGGGTGGGATGAGATACCTTTTCCTCAGCCTGCTCAGAGGTCCCCTGAATAAAAACTGGGAATTGTGGAGGCTGGTGTAATGACACAGACAAGGAGGGAAATGGGGGGGGTGTGGAAGGAAAGGGTGAAGAATCAGCGAGACTCTTGGAGCTGAGTCAGCAGCAAGTGCTGGAGGGAAGAGGGGGAGAATCACAGTCAGCCCTTGGAGTTATCCACAGAAACCACAAACCTCCTGCTCTCCCACTCCTGGAAGTGCTCCAGGCCAGGCTGGAGGGGGCTTGGAGCAACCTGGTCTAGTGGAAGGTGCCCCTGCCCATGGGAGGGGGTTGGGTGGTCTTTAAGGTTCTTTCCCACCCAGGCTGTTCTGTAATTCTGTGACTGTCATAGACTTGTATTAAAAAACTCTCAGAATCTGGTGGTTTCTCATCCTGCAGACCCCACAGAAATCCCTGAGTCCGTGGTTTAGGAGTCTCTAGCCCCTGCCTCAGGAGCTCAGCACAGGGTAGCACAGCTGGGATCACCCCATGGACAGTGCCCCAGCACACACATGGATCATCCCTCCTGCTGGGCGTTTTAGGGCTGCTGTTCCCCTCCTCTGCAGCTCCTGGCCCCTCACACAGGAAGGTTTCAAGTGCCCCAAAGTGCAGGATCCTGCATCTTCCCTTCCTGTTGGCTCTAAAGCACATTCCCACATGGCTCAGCCCCAGGCTCTTCTGCACCCTGCACAAGGACAGGGGTAACCCAGGCTGTGCCTCCCTTCCCAGCAGCTCATCCCTGCTCCATCCCACCCCATTCCTCTGTCCCATGGCCAAGGAAAAGCTCCTTTTGCAGGTGGGATAAGGATTTCCCCTCCCAAGTTACCACTCCCCTCCTGGAGCCCCAACTGGAATTTCTGTGGATGTGCACATCTTTCGTTTAACTCCTTGATGAGTGAGCATCCCGAGATAACGTGGCTGGGGGCCTGAAAAAGTGGATAATTTGATGACAGCCTCTCACTGGTGCTGCTTCCTCAGCTGTCCTGCACAGAAAACCTCACCAGCACCTCATAACTCACTCAGGGGAGGCATTTCCTCCGTGTCTGGCATTAACAATTCCCCTTATCCCCAGAAGGGTTTGCATTTGGCAGAAGCTGATCAGTAACAAACCCTGTCTCCTCCTAGGAACCATCATGTCTATTGGGAGCAGCAGTGGGAGGAGGAATTGATGGTGTTGAGGGGGAATTGATGGTGTTGAGGAGGAATTGATGGTGTTGAGGAGGAATTAATGGTGCTAAGGGCTCACCCCAGCCCATCCCAGCACCTGGAGCAGAGGCAAATGCTCTAGAAGAGGATATTTGATTGCCATATTTTCTCTGGAAAAGTGAATATTCAACATGACTCAAAAACCTCCCCAATGGGCCAAAGCAATTCCACAGGATAAAGCTGGAAGGGAAGTGTGTGTTTATATGCAATAGTTGATTTGTTTGCTCCAGCTTCTCCCTGTTCCTCCACAGCAGAATAAAATATCTAGATAACACTGTAGAAGCAAAATAATTTTTAAAGAGGCAAATTCAATTAAAAAAATTAATTTTACAACATAAAACACCTCACCATGATATTATAGGCGTGCTCTGACTTTACATTTCTTGCACAGTACTTCTAATTTAATCCTTTCAAAGTTAGTTACAGCTGTGTTAATTTTTAACTGATCCATTTCAAGGTAAAAATGATTTCTGAGCTTGTAAACATCCCCCAGGCTATGGCTGGAAAGCCAAGGAACACAAGGCCAAGAATGAAAACTGAACTCATGGGTTTGCTCCTCTCTGCATTCTCAATGCCTGTCCTTCCAACAGCCAAGAGTAAAATTAATGAAAAGTGAAAATAGAAACAAAACTTGCTATGCCTTCTTTAAAACTCTCTTTATTTTATCTGTAGGAATAAACATCACCATAGTTCAGTGCCCCAATAATGAGAACTTACTGATAACTTAATAATCTGGATGTGACATATTTCTCTATTTTCCTTGCACTTAAATTTCATTAATTCCTGACTTTCTGATGCTTATTTCATAGAATCACAGAATAGATTGGGTTGAAAGGGACCTTAAAGCCCATCCAGTTCCAACCCCAAAGCTTTTGCTATCCCAGGCTGCTCCCAGCCCCATCCAGCCTGGCCTTGGGCACTGCCAGGGATCCAGGGGCAGCCACAGCTTCCCTGGGCACCCTGTGCCAGGGCCTGCCCACCCTCACAGGGAGGAATTTCTTCCCAATATCTAAATCTCTTTTAGTTTAAAACCCTTTCCCCTTGTCCTATCACTGTCTGTCCATGTAAGAAATTAATGGAATCATGGAAGGGTTTGAGTTGGAAGGGACCTTAAAGCCCATTTTATTCCAACCTTCAAAGCTGCTCCATTGCTCCACTCCCTGAGGTGCTTTAACTTTAGTTAACAGATCTCAGTTTCCATCCTTCTCTCCCCTGTGGTGTTTATGCAGAAACAAACTCTGGTTTTTGCCCAGCACTGTCCTGGCCCTGCCAGCTCCCTTTGCACAGATGCTCTGCACCCTCACTCTGCTGCTTCCCGCAGTGCCTGCACTGCAGTTGTTCCAAATGCTTTCCAGATGGGGGTTACATCTTTCAGGGAGGTAACATCTTGGAGGAAAAAATGAATTTAGCACATTTTTTTGCTCCTGAAGGAGTCACACCAACTTTCCTTGTGGTTTCATGTCCTCCCACAGAGGGCAGGGCTCCAGCCCTCGCCCTCCTCCTGGTGCAGAGGCACTTCAGCCTCAGTGTGCTACAAACAATAATTTGTCCTTCACTGTTCCCCAGCTGTCCCTGTGCTGTTGTCACAGGAGAGGCCACACAGCTTTAATGGCACCTCAGCTGGCATTGATCTGGCTCCAGCACAGGCTCAGCAGCTTTGCTTTCACGTGAACATCTGGATGGAGACATTTAAAGCCCGGATGCCAATGTCCCAAACACAGAAAATGCATCTCTCACCACACACCCCCTTTACTTCAGTCTGATTCCTCAGGCCACATTCCTAATGTAATTCTGGATAACCTGAAGTGGCCCAGGCCCATCTGCAACAGCACCAAATGCCTGTTGGGCACTTCCTCCTCATTATTCCTCAGAGAGCTCGGTTTGGTTTGTGTCTGGAACACACCAGGCCCTGAGCCGCAGGAGAGGGACATTTCTACAAACCCTGTGGAGGGAAAAGCCAGCAGCTGCCAGGCACTGCAGCAGGAGATGTCCCCAGAATGTCCCTGCTGTGCTGCAAACATGAATCTTTCCATCAGATCCACCTCCAGAGCTTCTGCTCCATCCTTCATGGTCACTGTGTGCCACCCACCACTGTAAAGCAGCGATTACCAGGGTATGAAATATCTGCTGCTCTGGACAAAAGGACACCCGAGCACTCTGAAGGTTCAGGTCTGTGAAGGGAGCAGTGCAGAGCTGCCAGCTGAGTGCTGGGGTGGGAAACACCATGAGAAAACACCTCAGAGTTAGCTTTCCTCCAGATGTGCTCCTCGGGGTATTTGTGTTTTGATGATTTTTAATCACTCAGCAGCTGATGAGGCTCCTCCTGTGAAACCAGACACAGGAACCATGACAGTGTGGTGTGGCTCCTCGGAATAATACTGCCTCCTTTTCTCCAGCTGAGCCCCCAGCACGGAGCTGGGGGAGGCTCTGGAGCACAGGCCTGGTGAGGAGTAGCTGAGAGAGCTGTGGGTGCTTAGCACTTCAAAACCAACACTTAAACATTTACCCAAAAAAAAAAAAAAAAAAAGGATATTTTTTCCCTATTCCTACTTTTTTTTCTGCGAGAGAAAACAAGAAACTTTCAGCCACATGGGAAATGCTGTCATTTGGGTCAGGCTGCTATTTTGAATACAGGGCTGCCAGCCCTCTGCAATTATCCTCCCCAGACAATGGGATGGATGTTCCCGTGCAGCCAGAAAGGGCAGCTCTCTCCAGCAGCTCCCACTCATTAAAAGGAAGGAACAGCACCAGGATGTGTCACTGTTGTCTTTTTCCCAACCTGGAAATGAAACATGAGATCATTTTAGTAGGGAGGTAATATAAAAGTGGATGTTTATTTGGAGGCTTCTGGGGTAAGTTATGGAGAAGGTCCACAAAAGCCCACCCACATGGCGTGTGAATAGTTTTTATAGGTTTTGGGAAATTAGCATAATTGATAAAAAGCACTAATTAGGAGGACAAGTGGTGATGGAATTCCCCCCCCAGATCAGGCCCCTTCTCTGGAGCACCCCTCACTACTAGCTGTGCTTTGTTTATGAAGTTGTGTCTCCAAGAGCTGTTCTCAGCCTTGGCTCCCAGAAGAACCAAATCAGGAGAGGGGCCTTGTACCCCCCTGGGCTTGGAGCTCTGGAATTTCTTTTGTCTTTCTGCAGAGGAAAAGGCCATGGAAAATTGCTGGGAAAACTAGCCACGAATAAAACAGGCTACAAAGGAATAAAGAGAATATATAAGGAAAAAAAAAAGGCAAAACCCAAAATGGCATCATCACCAGTACCTCCAGCAGGATCGGCCTGCTGGGCCCTGCTCTGCACTGGGCTGTGCTGGGGGGGCTTCTGTTGAAGGAGAGGAGGCAAAATTATCAATCCTATCTTCATTTTGTAAATCCTGGGATTCTGGGCTGTGGGATGGAGCTGCACACGGAGCCCTGCAGTGCTGTGGGGTGGGGGCACGGCAGGCTCTGCTCCCACCGCCTGGGGGGGGGCAGGACTCCCGGCTGCCTCAGTGAGGCCATCTGAGCTCCTGGAGGCCATCTGAGCTCCTGGAGTTTTCCTGCCTCTCCAGTGGACAGTGGTATTTCGGTGTCTCCAGCCTTCCTTGTGCACACAAAGCCCCCAAACACTGCATTGGCCCACGCTGCCCCGTTTCCTGGGAAATCAGAGCAGCCATATGGTCGTGTCCCACTGCGGTGCCAGGGACACTGCCAGCAGGACAGATGGGCACACCGAGGGAGCAGGGACTGGGATGTGTGCCTTAGGAACGTGGGACTGATGGGGCTCACGTTGCAGCTGCCAAATCTGCCTTAAGAGAGGCCCCTGGAAAATGTGTCCCAGCCCAGGGGAATGGAAATTCCTGTCTAATTTCCACATCTTCAAGGGACACTGAATGGACTCCCCTGGTACTTCATTCCCATTCCAACATTTGTGGTTATTTAGGCCCACATGGACACACATCACAGAATCAGGGAATATCCTGAGCTGGAAGGGACCCACAGGATCCTCCAGCCCAGCCCCAGCCCTGCACAGACCCCCCAACAACCCCACCCTGGGCATCCCTGGCAGCGCTGCCCAAACGCTCCTGGAGCTCTGGCAGCCTCAGTGCCCATTCCCTGGGGAACCTGGGCAGTGCCAGCACCCTCTGGGGAAGAGCCTTTCCCTGATATCAAACCCCAAATAAATAAACCCCAAAATAATAATATCAAAAAACAAATAAATAAATAAATAAATATTCTAGAATTAGAAAAAGATAAAAATATA
>VYXG01010555.1:50890-174088 GCA_013397235.1 Lanius ludovicianus
TAAAAAATATAAAAATATAAAAATATAAAAATACAAGCTCACACATCTGTGCCCACCCCATATCCATATTTTTATTTCTCAGCCTCTTCACAACACATTGTTGTTCCTTTAGGATCCCTCCAGCTCCCAAACACTGCAGGTGGAGCTGGCCCTGGGCTGTCCTGGCGGGCTGCACATGGAAATGCAGAGTGGGACTGATGTGTGCCCCGTGCCCCTCTAACCACACGTGCAGGGCTTGCAGGCACAGCTCCTGTTCTGCCAGCTCTCCCCATTAATTCCAGCTGCTCCTGGCCCCAAGGCCAAACATGGAGCCCTCAATTTACGTCAGGCTGTTAAAATTTTTAAGCCTTTGTAAATGACGAGCAGTTTATCAGTGCAACTGCTTTTGTCAGCCTTGGCTGGGGAGGGCAAGGAAATATTGGCAATTTTCCAATCACCATTCATTTTATGTTGGTCTTCTTCCCATTTAAAGCAGGAGTTGGGTAAGAAACAATATCCATTATTAATAGATAAATGTTTTATTAACGATATAAAGACCACAAAGATTTGTAACTTTAATAACAGTTTCTTGTTTTAAAGTTTGGTGGCGTTATTATTTATTGAGCAGCTGGGGCTATTTTCTTACAGGGCCACAGTTGGGCAGAACCACGGGAAAATGGATAACTCAGAGTTACCAGGGGAGAAATATTCCAGCTGACTTAAGTGCTTCCTGGAAGGACTTCTCTTTTTTCATTATTTTTAAAACAAATTTGTCACTCGCCATTTACAATAAGGCCTATAAAATTTCAAAGGAAAGTCATTTTTCCTGAACTTCACTTCTGGTGCTGCCCATGCTGGAGTGTCCTCAAAGCCCTGCTCTCATGTTCTGCAAATTATTCAGGTTTCTGTGTAAAACCATTTTGGTTTTAGCCTTTGCTGTGTCAGAGCAGAGTGATAACTGCATTTCCTGCTCCCTGCAGGGGGAACTGTGGCCCTCAGGTGACTGAGGGAATTGAGAGGGAAAAAGAACTTTTTGAACTTTATTTTGTCCTCCTTCCTTGGATTTCACTTCATGGGCTTTTTTTTTCACCCATGTTCGTCTTCTCGTAGTAGGTATTTCAAGGGCTGTGTGGATTTCCTAAGAGTTAGGTCTGGTAGTTCAGAAAATACAAAATATGAAACCAAGTCATTTGAATGATCTGATATTTTATTTTCATCTTCATTTCAGAAGAAAAAAATAATGCTGATGTTTGAGATCTCTAAAACAGCAGAAGGGTTTTGAAAATGAATGAATTGAAGGAAGAAAATAGATAATAATAATAATAATAAGTAATAGTAATAGTAATAGTAATAGTAATAGTAATAGTAATAGTAATAATAGTAGTAGCCATGCTCAGCTGTAGTTGGCAAGAAATAATTTTGCTACAAAAATCCAAAAACTTGCACTTTCTATCTCTGGTGCAAATTGTGGGGATTTTTCAAAAAGCAAAGTTTCTGTTTGCTAGAAAGAAACTTTCTGCCTTTATCCAACTCCTTTTAAGCCTGGATAAAATCAAAGTATCAACCTGCAATAGTCAGGGTTCAACTGGTGACCAAACATCACTAAAGACCCAAAACTTAAAAGATTTAAACTCTTTTGATTGATTCAGCCTAGAAAAGTGAATCTGGAATTCCTAAATCCCACATTAAAGCTCTTAGGACAAAACACTTGGAAATTTCAGGCTCTTCCTCTCTCCTTGTTCCAATTTGGATGTGAAATATTCCTGCCCAGGTGAGCAGCTTTCAGAGGGAATATTCTGTTTGCTGGCAGCTGTACCTTCCATACACACACTTCTGAGTCTGGAGAGGAGCTACATTCAAAACTCAAAGCACTGAGAATTTATTGTATAAAAAATGGAAAGTTTCGCTTGCCCCTTTCTTGTAGAAATCTGTTTGGATCCACCAGGAATTCTTTTCCATGGGGTAAATACCAGTTACTGAAACCAAAACAGTTCAGGGGAGAGGGACATTGTCAATTAGCCTCTTCAACCACACTAACCACAATGTAATGTGAAATTAGAAAAAGATTGCATTTCAATATTTTCTAACCAAAAACCTCCGCTTTTCCTATATGAGCATGAATTTCAAAAAGCCTCAATTATAAGAACTATTTAAAGCTAGCTATTAAACTATTTATTAACCATTAACCACATCTTTAACCACCTATTTCCCCATTTAACCATCTTTTTAAAAAACATTTCAACAGACCCAAGTGAAGAGGTCTTTTTCAAGCTTCAAATTGCAGGAAAGTTGGTGACTCGGGGTGTTATTTGTGAGTCAGAGAGGGACATTTGCTGGTTCTGAAACTACAGAAAATCTCCCAGGATTACATGTCCCAGGCAGCTCTGAGAGTTACTGGAAGGAACTTCAGATCTTCCAAAAATCATATTTTGGGTATTTCCTGTTGCACCTTTCACTCCAGCAAATAGAATCAGTGGGTGGCAGGGATGTGCCCCAGCCCAGCCAGATGGACACTCCATCCCTGGAAGTGTCCAAGGCCAGCTTGGACAAGGTTTGGAGCACCCTGGGATGGTGGGAGGTGTCCCGTGGCAGGGAGTGGAACAAGGTGGTCTTTAAGGTCCCTTCCAACCCAACCCATTCCATGATTCTGTTACAGGGCCAGTCATGGCTCTTTTTCCAACCACAGCCATTCCCTGGCTCTGAACATACATCACTCACATGGGACTCAGCCTGCCAGGAGATGAGCTGAGATGGTGCCTCAGACTTGGGTTTCACCTTGCACATGGCCAAATACCAACCAAAAGATTCCCTACCCCAAACATTGTCCTTGGACACCAGCTGCAGTTGGGAACAGAGGCTCTGGAGTGTGGGCACAGATGTTTGGGCACAGCTGGAGTGCAGCACTAAAGGCTGAGCAGTGCCTGCGGCTGATGGCATCCCCCGCTTGTTCACACTCTGCATTAAATGTGGAACTGGGTATCCTGGACAAGTTTCAAAGCTCCTCCTTGACACAAAATTCTGGGTCATCTTGAACCTATTTTGCTGACCCAGGAGGCAAAATGTGTTTTATCAACTCCAGCCTTGCAGGAGCATCTTCCCTGCCCTGCCAGTGCCTGGTTGGTCTGGCCTGCAGCAGGGAACTGTGGAGTGGCAGCCACCCTACAGGGACTTCTCCCTGCCTGGGCTGGGCTTTCCTGCTCTCCTCCCTGGCACAGCAGCAGCAGGATGTTGGTGTGGGTTCTGGGGAGAGAATTCCACTCCAAGCCTGTCCTGGGAAAGCAGCATTTGATAGCAGAACTACAGGGAATAGAAATAGACCCTACCCTGGCTTTGGGAAGGAGAAGGAGCTGCCTGTTCTGCCTGTCACAGGAGTGGGATTTGATCAGCCAATAATGTCAGGAAACTTGATCTATTTATAAAATTCAAGAGAAGAATTGCTTGAGAAATTAAAGCATTCAGTAGGTGAACATAAAACCACAGCAGAATCAGGGGCTCTCTGAGCTTTCTCTGGTGGCCCTGTGGCTTCAGACCACACTAAAAGCAAATGAACCAAGAAGGGAACAGGCTGATGCTTTGAGGGAAAAGAGCTGCACTGAGACCAGCAGTAACAATAATGTTACTTCTGCCTCTTGCCTCCTGCAAGGAACAGCTGCATTTTTCTACAGCCATTTCTAAGATGTCAATCTAAGCAAAAATCTTGTTCTTTAGACTCTCCATTTTGGACTGACCCAATATTGAGGACCTCTGTCAACCACCACTGCTACCACTGAGTTTTGAACATGCTAAGTTCAGCCATGCTATTAAGTCTTGCTCCAAATGGGAATACCTTGGGTCCAGGAGCTGCAGGATCCCACACCAGTCAAGGGTTTCACTCTGAGCTTCCCATCTGCCTCTAAAAGCATTGGGAAAGCTGGTCAGGGAAACCCTGGAGGTAAAAAGCACCAAGGTGTGCTGAAGATGCTGCAGGTTTGTGCAGCGTGTTCATAACTGCAGCAAGTTATCAGCTAAATGCAGCTTTGCAGGCAGAAGGATTTAACTCTACCAACAATGAAGAAGTCTTTCAAAACCTCAAGAGATGTTCCCAGTAATCCCAGTAAAGTTCAGGTACTGGGACATTTCAAACAAGTACTTCATGCACCAAGGCAGCAGGGAAAGGGAGGCAGCAAGAAACAAAAAGTGAGGCCAGGGAAGAGTTTTTGGGGAGGGAGAGCTGGGGCTGCTGTGAAGACCAGCCAGGCTTCAGCAGCTGAAATCGCTCAGGCCAGCCCTGCCTGCCACAGGGGTCTGTCACAGGATGGAGGTCACTCAGCCCTGCAAGTGCTGAAGGCTCCCTGCCCAAGCAAGTCCCCAGTACAAGAAAAATCCCACTTTTCCACATGGTCTGCAGAGGAAAGCTGGAGAAACAAACAATCAAGGGAAGGATGGGGTGGGTAAAATGTGTTTTGGTGTCATGAAAGAGAAGGGAGGAAAGAGCCAGGGGTGAAAACAGGACGGTGACAGGTCGGTGCTGGCTGTGTGATTTATCCCTCCTTGGGGGAGGGATGCTCCAGTTCCCATGTGCTGCCACCCCCACGTGTCCTCAGGGAAAGCTGTCCCTCCTCAGCAGCCCCAGGGCAAAGCCCTTGCTGGGGATGAAGAGCTGTCCCCAGAATCCTGACCTGGAGAAGGACTCAAGAAGGAAGCTCTACCAAAACCAACCCGAAAATCCCTCCACACACTGATATCTCACCCTTGCCTGAGGAATCCTCCAGCAGTGATGCTGCTCAGCCAGAAAACAGGGCCCAGGGACATCCCCATGCCCTGGGTGGCTGGAGAATACTCCAAGACTTTTGGGCTGTCTGGGATCCTGGGCTGCCAGGCCTGGTCCCCTTCAGTGGCACCTCTCTTAGGTCCCTTTGTCCCTCGCTGTGCTTGTTTTCAAAGCCAGATGCCATGGGAGACATGGTCCTTCAGGACACAGGACAACTCCAGGGAACCCCCTCAGATTTCCAGCTGCTGGTTAAGAGTCTTCCTGGTGTTTCTGCAATTTATGGCACTGGTAGTGTTGGAAATGATATAACATCCCTAACTAACATTTCATTAGTTGTTTTAATTAATTGTAAGTATTGCCCACTTTTAGGCAGCACTCTTTAAATTTTTTCACAGACTGTTATTGATGCTTTGATCATTAAATCATCGAAACCTTAAAGGTGTTAAAACTAACCCTGAAAAGCTTCAATAAACAAAGCCAAAGGGATTTGAAGATTGGGTGTCTGGAATCATAGATTTATTGCCCTTAAGGAGGTTGGAGTAATAGGAAGATACAGAAGAGGTTAAGGCCTGAAAAGCTGAAGACTCCTCATGTGAGGAAAAAATAACAAAAGAACCACAGAATATGGACCAGATTAGCATAATGAGCGAGAATCATAGACCAACAGAGAATAGAATGCAAATTAATGAAGAGGATTATGTAATTTAGAACCAATGAACACCAATTTCTTTGTTTGCTAAAACTGTATAAATAAGTGAAATATTTTGTATTGGTGCAGAGGCCGGAACTTTGTCAGCCACACACACAAACCTTGGTCAGGAATAATGTCATGCCTGCCTCTGGAACATTAAAAAGAGAGTTGGAAGAGTCTTATTTATCTCCATGATTTCGGTGACAGCAGCAGAAGTCAGAAATTTCCTCTTGTGGAATTTTATTGGCAGATGCTTTGCACCCTGGAGTTGCAAGAAGAGTTTACATCCCCTCATCATGGCACCCCCTTTCATTCCCTTTTCTGCTCCCATCAGCAGGGTGATAACAGCTGGTAACACCCATGGAGGACGAATACTGAAATATTTCAGTATTTCCTGAAATACTGAAACTTTGGGAAAAATGTGCCTTCTTGATCATCATCAGATTCATTTCCATTTCAGTTCAAAGCAGAACTGCTTAGAGCCAAATCCTCCCCATTTCTGGTCTATGGGCCACCAGGGCCAAGGAAGGAGCAGTGGTTGTGCTGGGAGTGCACAGGACACCAGGGATGTGCCCCGTGGGCACAGCCTGGGGTGAAACAGTGACACTTCATCCACGACAACCCAACAGCAGGGCTGGAGTGCCTGGCACAGCCCCCATGGGGCAGAGGACATAAAGCCACCTCTGCAAGGGATTGAACAGGATTTGTTGTGCTGAGCAAGGGCTGTGAAGGGTTCTATTGCCTCTCGTAGGGGAAGTGCTCACACCTGACAGTGCTGGAGTCTGAAGCTGAAGCTATTTATCCACAGGGATAAATCAGGGCTTGTTTCACTGAAGAGCTCAAAGGCACTGAGTGCTCCCAGGGCTCCTCTCATGCCAGCCCTAACCCCCCCAGCACAGGGTGGGCAGCACAGTGGGGGCAGTGCTGGTGCTTGCAGTGCTCCAGGGTCAGGATCTCTGTACTGGGACAGCTCACATCGCACCAGCAGCTTGCACCTCACTTCAGTTCTTGCTCATGCAGAACACCCAGGAGCCCTGCCCCAGTGTCTTGGGGTGACTTGATGTGTATCCCCTATCACTGCTATATGCCCAGAAATTAATTTTTGTGCCTTTAAACTGAGTCTGAGAGGGGGAGAGAAGAAAACTGAGCATACTTTTCAAAGCAGTTGTTCTAGGACACACACACAGAGAAAACACACACTGCTCTGCATTCTGCTGCTGTGGGGGGAGGAGCAGAGGAAGCTGCTGCTTTTCTTTTCAGCCAGTTTTTTTCCAGCTCTTTTGCTCTTGAGAGAGAGTTAAACTTGTTTTTCCTGGAACTTTGGCATTTCCCTTCTGCTCTGCTGGACTGTTTCAACATGAGAACACATCAGGAGGACTTTCCACCAAGGTGGAGGCCCTGGAGAAGATCTCACCCCGTCCCAGCTCTGAGGAGGAGGGGAGAGGCTACCTACAGAAGGACTTTGTACTTTTCCCAGGTTTTCTCCCAGCAGAGCGAGAGGTTTTACTATTTAGCATTATTATCCTTTTCCTGTGTGTTTGTTAAATAAATAGTTTTTATCTCCTTCACTTTCCTTTTCTCCCAGCAGAGCGAGAGGTTTTACTATTTAGCATTATTATCCTTTTCCTGTGTGTTTGTTAAATAAATAGTTTTTATCTCCTTCACTTTCCTTTTCTCCCAGCAGAGCGAGAGGTTTTACTATTTAGCATTATTATCCTTTTCCTGTGTGTTTGTTAAATAAATAGTTTTTATCTCCTTCACTTTCCTTTTCTCCCAGCAGAGCGAGAGGTTTTACTATTTAGCATTATTATCCTTTTCCTGTGTGTTTGTTAAATAAATAGTTTTTATCTCCTTCACTTTCCTTTTCTCCCAGCAGAGCGAGAGGTTTTACTATTTAGCATTATTATCCTTTTCCTGTGTGTTTGTTAAATAAATAGTTTTTATCTCCTTCACTTTCCTTTTCTCCCAGCAGAGCGAGAGGTTTTACTATTTAGCATTATTATCCTTTTCCTGTGTGTTTGTTAAATAAATAGTTTTTATCTCCTTCACTTTCCTTTTCTCCCAGCAGAGCGAGAGGTTTTACTATTTAGCATTATTATCCTTTTCCTGTGTGTTTGTTAAATAAATAGTTTTTATCTCCTTCACTTTCCTTTGAAGAAAATTTCTTTTTTCCTGAACCTGGTAGGGGAGGAGTGGTTTGTAACCTGCCTTCTCTCAGAGGATATATTTCTAAACTTGTCCAAATCAGCACACCCGGCCAAAAGTGCACACCCTGTGCAGCCAGAGCTCAGGGATCACACAGTCACAGAATGGGTTGGGGTGGATAAGAGACCAACGAGTTCCAGCCCCTGCCATGGGCAGGGAAGAGGAGCCAGGTTGTTCCCACCAAGCCTGGTCCCAAGGAGCCAGGCTGTTCCCACCAAGCCTGGTCAGTCCCAAGGAGCCAGGCTGTTCCCACCAAGCCTGGTCAGTCCCAAGGAGCCAGGCTGTTCCCACCAAGCCTGGTCAGTCCCAAGGAGCCAGGCTGGTCTCACCAAGCCTGGTCAGTCCCAAGGAGCCAGGCTGGTCTCACCAAGCCTGCTCAGCCCAGCTGGGGCAGACTGGCCCCTCAGAAACACAGTTGCTTCTGCTCTTTAGACAAAGCTGGTTTAGGAATGAGATGAGAAATCAGGGAACAGTGGAGTGTGAGGCTGCTTTTACCCAAGTTACTCATTACACCCCTTCACAGTGTAGGCCAGAGCAGGATCAGGCCCAGAGGAGCTCTCCCGCCTCCCCCCTCCCTTCCCCATTTTGGGACTGACACCAAACTTGCTGAAAGGCAAGGGGAAAAAGCTGAAGTGCTGAGTTGCAGCTTGACAAATGACAGAGAGTGATTATTGCTGTCCAGGAGACAAGGATTAATACATCAGCCCAATGTGGGACTCATATTTCGGGCAAAGTATTTTTATACAGGCAAAAATCGACATCATTTTCCTCGGCTGTTTGATTCATAGGAAAATAGTGCTGAAAAAACAAGAGTGAAAAAGAGAGAGAAAATAGATGCTCAGAGCACACTATATCAGTTCTTGTATTAATGTACAGCAAGGTACCAGCGGTAGGAAGAAGCTGATTCTCAGGGCATGTTAACAAAAAGCATCAAGCTGAGGTAAGGGATCTGTTGCTTATTTTGCCTTCTCTAAACTCCCTCTCCTCTCACTGTCAGGAGAGGGGAGGGAACCAGGCCAGCACTTTGCCTAACAGGAGCAGGGAAGGAAAGGTCTGTCAAAGCCTGGCTGCTGTGTTCTCCTCAGGCAGAGTGAGGGTGATGGATGGGGAGGTTGCTCAGCGTCCGGCAGGGTGCAAAAGGGCCTCAGTAACATCTATTGAAGCCATCCATCTTCTCAGGCTCATGTGGCACTCACTCTTTGTCACCACACTTGTTACCTTTCCCTGATGGTAAATGCTGGGGAACTTCAAGGTATTTGAACAGTCAGAGACGACAAATCCCTACGAAGAAGAAAGTGTAAAACAGCAGGAGAAACATGTTGGCTTCATCCTGAGCGAGCATTAAATACACTTCCCATTTGTCTGAGGAGACAGTTAATGGGAAAACGGGCTCTTTAATTGAACAGCCTGAGAGTCTCACGCAGCTGCAGATAACAAACGCTCAGGAGAAAGCCATTTTTCCAGGCAGGGATCCCGGCCTGGGTGAGGCAGGAGGGAACATTTCTTCCAGAGAAATAGCAGCACACGCCGTGGCTGCTGAGGACAATCCGGCCCGAGGCTTTTCCCAGCACGGGGCTATTTAAAGGAGCAGAGAGAGGCCTCGGATCAGGCATTCAGCCCGAAGCTGGCCTAGGCAAAGAGCAGAGCAGGGGGTTATTTTTGCTGTGTTTTACAGCCAGCCCCAGCCCAGGGCTGCCAGCTGGTGTGTGCCACTCGTGTGGGGCATCGCGGGCTCTGCGGGCTCCTCTCGGCAGGACTTGCCAGCAGCTTCACACACCAGGGCACTGCTGTGTCCCTGCCACCGCTCTGGTGGCACTGGGCACCTTCTGCCAGTCCCAGCACGCCCAGCAAGAGGCCTCTCACCGGATCTCATCATGCCTCCAAAGCAGAGCTAAGGATTGCAGGACACCTCTGTGGCCCCTCTGCGCTGGCAGCTGGGCTGGGCCCTCCTGGGACTGCACGTGGAATCACAGAACCCCAGACTGGTTTGGGTTGGAAGAGACCTTAAAGCTCATCCCATCCCACCCCCTGCCATGGGCAGGGACACTTCCCACTGTCCCAGGCTGCTCCAAGCCCCATCCAGCCTGGCCTTGGGCACTGCCAGGGATCCAGGGGCAGCCACAGCTTCTCAGGGCACCCTGTGCCAGGGCCTGCCCACCCTCATAGCACAGAACTTCCCCCCAATATCCCACCAAACCCTGCTCTCTTTCAGTTTGAAGCCATTCCTCCTTCTCCTGTCTCTCCAGGCCCTTGTAAATAATTCCTCTCCATCTTTCTTGTCAGCTCCCTTCAGGTACTTCCCACCAACTTCCAAGGTACCAGGTACCAACAACAGGTGCCAGGCAGAGCAGCCCAAACATTACTCAAAAACAGTAAATGAACCTTATAAAATGAACTTTCCCTGACACAGGCTGCCTGCAGTACATGAACCTTCCCACCTCCCCTCAAACCTTCCCTCCCCCTGCATGATCCTTCAAATTCACCCTCCTGCAGCACAACCCGTTCCCAGACTAAAGAGCATCTGAGATCCTGGGATTAACCTGAATATTGTTTTTCTTTGCTCACTTTAAGTGTTGTTCAGCCACAGAATTCAGCAATCTCGGGCCTCTCCAGGGTGTGCAGCAGAGAGTGGTGGGGCCAGCGACACAGCCAGGGCAGGCACCTGCTTTCACTGTTATCCTGCTAATTAATAACATGCTAATTAAATGAAGAAAGCCCATTACTGGAGTATCAAGGCAAGGGCAGAGATAAGAATGTAGTAAGAGAGGGACTGAAGGAGTCTCCTCTGTTGTCAAGTCCTCTTCCCTGCGATTCCCATCACACCAGCTTATTAAACTCTGCCTTGGAAGCAGCAGCTTTCCCCTTGCTCCCCAGGGGAGGCTGTTAAAGAACTTCCCTTATCATGTATCCAGGAATCTCCTCATTTGCAATTAAAACCTACACTTAAGCAGTTTGTTCTTGATCTGTGGTTTAAATCTCCTCTCCTCCATGGGGTTTATCTCCCCTCTGAACAGCAGCCTCTCCTCCACAAGAATTTATGGCTAAATAAGCTCACGAGCATCCTCTCTTTTTCCCCATATCCTCATTGCTCTTCTGCCTGTAAACCTAAATGCCCTCAGTCTGTGCAGAACCCAGCAGTGACAGGCACTTTTCCAGGTGGTGAGGACAGGAGGCACTGCTGGGGACAGCCAGAGGGTTGGTGGAAGCAGCTGGGGCCAGCAGGGCTCAAACAGCCTCTCCAGGTCGTTGGTCCTAAAGGTGGGATTTTTGGAGCTCCCTGCAGCTGCCTGTGGGCAGGAGGCAGCATCACATACAAGGGTCAAAATGACATTGTGGTCACACTGACAGGACTTAGGAGCCTTCTCCACAGCCACAGGTCCTCTGTGCCATGCAGGACAGCCTTCCAGGGACAGTGTCTCCTAACAGTGGTGACACAAGCCTTTTGTCCATCTCTTCTATTTTTTTCTTCCTTTTTCCCACCTCTTCCTGTCCCCTTGGTTTACTCAGAACCTGGGCACACCCTCAGCTGCCCCCATCCAGCAGCAGGAAGGCAGCTGAAGGGTGTTCTCTGACCTCAGGGGTCTGGATCACTGATTCCCAGAGCAGCATCACCAGCAGAAACCCTCATCAACACCAGGACACTCTCGGTGTGTGTTCATTAAGTGCATTTAATTACCAAAAGGGCAGACAAATGCAGCAGGGCTGAGGCCTGAAAGGCCACACAGAGGGAGCTCCCTTCCTGCCTTGCCTGGCCCTGTTCATGGTATTATCCCAGCAACTGCTGAACCCACAGAGGTTCCATGGCTGCCCCAGATTGAACCAGAACTGCCCCACTGCCAGGCTGCCAGCAGGAGCTGCAGATCTCGTGGGAAAACCCTGGGTTGGCAGACTGTGATGCCTTAGGATTTGAGCTTTTCTATTTCTCATCTATTTGTGATGCTGCAATTCTTCAGTGTGCAGCTCTCAGCTCCATACACAGTGTTTGCTGCTGCTCTCCCAGCTGGGTCACACAAACCAATTCCTCTCCAGGCCTGGGAACCAAGGACACCTGACTGCCTCAGGCCCTGAGAAATGTGAACAGCAGTGAGCTGAGGGGAGCAAACTTGGGGTGAAGGACTTCATCACCTGAAGCTGGAATTGGAGGATTAACCCCCTGATCTGCAAATGGACCAAACCTATAAAAGTGTGAAAATCTGTGACCCCATGGTCCACCTGGGAGGTTTTGTCTGCCCTGAAGGTACCTGAGGGCCCTTCAATAAATATAACCTCTTTTATTCTCTTAATTTTGTCTGGCCTCTGCTTTTAGGTAACCCCAAAAGGCATCAGCTGAGTGCACGGATGTGCTCAGAGGGGCCCTGATTCCTCACAGACTTTTGATTAAACATCTTAAAGTGGTGATATTCCTTTTTTGTCCCAGCACTGAACTGAAAAAACAATTCCAGCCGCAGACAATGAATGACCAAGGCCTCCCAGTCTTCCATGCATCCTAGGAGAAGGCTCAAGCTGCCTGCCTGGAATGAGGGGAATCCTTTGGTACAGAAGTGGAAAAGTAACTCATTGCCATGAGAAAAGAGAAGCTGGGGCTTTAATCCCTTTAATTCCAAGTGAGATGTGAGGAGTTTTCTGTGAGTCCGTGAAACTCCAGGCAGGGCCAGCCTGGGGAAGGGCTGTGTCTGTCAGGGACACACCCACGGCGCAGCTGGCCACATCTGCATAAAGACAGGCAGATGTGCCCACAAAATGTGCTCTGTCATGTCCTGCCTCAGGGACTGCATGGCTCTTCATTCCCATCAAAGGCAGGAAGATGACAGAGCACTTGGCACGGGAATTCAATAAGTCTGTTCTGCCTCTTTAACATAAGGCTGGGCACATTGTTGCCATGAACAGAGGAAGAACAATGAGCCTCAGAGAGCATTACCAGTGCACTGTAATAGGGATTTGCAGGGCAAATCGCCTTAGGAGACTCCACTGAAGTGAGACTGGGTTTTCCAAGGAATTTGCAACGCTAATCCTGGCAGCGCCAGGTCTCCAGTGGAGACCAAGGAGGGCTGTGGGTGCCATGTAAACCAGAGCAGGGAGAGTTATTAAATATGCTATCAGCCACATAGCAAATGAGTCACTTACAAATGTGAGGTAAAGGCTGAGGAAATTAAGAAAAGGGTTTCTTAAAGGGTGAGCTGCTCTCCTGGGTGCACAGCTCTGACCTCCCTCACTTATCTTGTTTCTATTCAGTCAAAGGAGTTGTGAGTTTGATAATAAGCTGACAGGATTTGCCTGTTAGAAGATGTGATATTAATAAGAAGGAATATTAAATGTGTGTCGTATTGCTTTTGCTGTTGAGGGAATAAAATCCTTCCCTAATAACCATTCTGTGCCTGTTTGGGAGGATGGACCTTGTTAAGGAACAGGTATTTAAATATCTCATCTTTACTCAACAGGTCATCCCCCACCACTGCTAAACCATGGAACCAACAAGCTCCAAAATTCACTGGTTTCTGGTGTTTAGGGATTTATGTGCAACCCCTCAGAGCTGTATCCACACCACACAGTTCCCAACAAACCCCCTCAGTGGGGATGGAGCCAGAGGCTGGGGAAGGAGATCCCTGGGGAAGCTCCGTGGTGCTGCTTATGGTGAGCAGAATTTGGGAATGTCTGACCTAGCTGGGAATTCTCCAGCAGACCAGGTCTTCAGCAGAAAAAGCCAATTCTTCAACACTGAAGGCATGTGCAGATGATGAGCAAATCCTCATGGAAAACTGCTGGATTCTCTATTTTGGAGTCCTGGAAGGGAGCACACACTGCCCTTTAAAAAAACCTTCATTTTCCAGTAAAACAGAGGTTCGTTTCTCCTTGGCAGACCATGCTCATCCCTGCAAGTCTGTGGGCCCTGGGATACTTGGCTCCAAGCACCAATTTCTAGGGCCAGACCTCCACTTTGTCCAGCACTGGGCATTCTCAGGAGAATCCACTTCCTTTAGGCTCAACAGGATGCCAGAAACCCTGGATGTCAGAAACCCTGGATGTCAGAAACCCTGGATGTCAGAACCCCTGGATGTCAGAAACCCTGGCTTCTCCTCTCAGATCACCTCCTCCACTCCCTTTACAAGAGCATGGGCTCAAGGAAAGTTGGGGAGCCTTGAGAAAAGGTTTAAAAAAACCAACAAAATGGCTGGTTTAATATTTGTAAAGCCACCTTACAAGAGGTTTGCCCCTCCTCTGGAGGCAGCAGTTTTCTTTCCATTTGACTGGAGATGGGAACTCCCTTCTGGAAATAACATAAAATATTTTTAATACAAAAATATCTTATGTTACTTCCAGAAGGGAGTTCCCATCTCCAGTCAGCCATATTGGCTGTAAAGATGTCAGTCCTGATGGGCTTTCCCTGGCAATTTTAACCAGCAATAGTTTCCAGAAATCAATTCAAACCCCTTTGAAATCAATTGGCATTCACTTTAATGTCATTTTGATCCTTCCTTAAAGAGCACATTAAGTTTTACAATTACAAGGGAAAGCTGTCCTCTTCCACCCCACTGTTTACTTCCCTCTTGTCCTTCCACACACAGAATTGGAGTCAGCCAGGCAGTGTTAATGATTTGGTTTCTGTATTCCCTCGTCCCTCCCCTACGTTAGCAGGGAATTGTATTTAAATGGCATTTGCTGCAGCACTGTTATCACAACTGTGCTGGGAAGCAATTTGGCTTCCAGAGGCGTCCTGAGAAACAATTTCTGGCTCCACACCAGTGGCTGCTGCCGTGGCTCTGCTCACGCTCTACCCCACTAATGTCTGCAGCTAAAATAGGAACGAGCCTGCGCCCACAGATGTCCCCAGCTGGTCACTGGAGATTCATGAACCAGGGAATGCTCCCAGTTTGCCACGCAGATGAATTGGAATGGGCACACAGGAGTGCACCCCATAAACTGGGTAATAACAGGAACTGGCTATTGTGCTCTGTGCAGTAAATGCCCCCAGTTTGCTGCCACGTGGAAACAGCTCCAACCTTTCCCTGAATCTGAGCTGGAGGATGGAGTGGTGAGAGCTCCAGGCACTGGGGACACAGGAGATCTGGGCTGGGTTGCAGCTCCAGTGATCACTTGTGCTGGTACTTTCAAAGCCTTGTGGCTTGTGGGGGCTCTTTAATCAGAGCAGTGGCTCAACCTCCTCTGGGCCCGCCCCACTTCCCATCCACCCAGGATCTCCAGTTGAGATAAAAATACAGATAATGGTGCTCACAATTTTCGTTCCCATCCATTTTTGGATGAGTCTTCTCCTTACATGGGATGTCAAATGAGAAAATTGGGCTCTCCGAGTGTCCTTCCCCACAAAGGAACAGTGCGGGCAGTGTCTGAGTGCAGCTGATAACCTTGTGATCCTTCCTCTCCTTTTAGCAACAGAAAATATTTGTGAATCCCAAACCGCTGCGTAGGAAGACAAAATAGAGCTAAGAGCTGTAATTTTCAAGGACGTGCTCTCTGAAGCTGTGCAATGCAGCCACACTTCAGAATCTCCCTGGAAAGGAAGAAAGCACCAAAGCCTGTGGATTTTTCCTTTCTATTTTCCTCCAGCTTGCAGTGGAGCATCACAGCTGGGAACACTGGGGGGTACTGGCCCAGCCTCACATCTCAGGCTTGGCAGCATGTCCTAGATGAGCTCCATGCACAAATGTGGCCAGACACCACTTGGAATCAGGAAAAAATATAGTCCACGAAATTGCCTTTGAAAATGGTCTTCAGTGTTGCAGAATTTCAGCTCGCCTTGATTCACGAAGCAACCCTGTGTGCTGGTTTGGCCAAGTTTAGAAATATATCCTCTGAGAGAAGGCAGATTACAAACCATCCCTCCCCCACCAGGTTCAGGGAAAAAAAAGAATTTTCCTCAAAGGAAAGTGAAGGAGATAAAAACTATTTATTTAACAAACACACAGGAAAAGGATAATAATGCTAAATAATAAAACCTCTCTCTATGGACAAAAAACCTAGGAAAATGTTCGAGTCTGCCCTTAGGTCTCCTTCCTCCTCGGAGCTGGGACGGGGTGGGCCCCCCTCCTCCAGGGGCCAGGGCCTCGGTGGAGAGCAGTCCCGATGCGTTCTGATGTTGAAGCAGTCCAGCAGAAAAAGGGAAAAATCCAAAATTCCAGGAAAAAGCAAAGTTAATCTCTCCAGAGGGAATACAGAACCGAAAGCTGGCTGAACAAGCAAGCAGCGTGCTTCTCCTCTCCCCAACAACTACAGCAGAAAAAAAACCCAGAGAGAGAGTCTGTGTTATCTCTGTCTGTCCTTGGAAACAAAACTGTTTTGAAAAGTCCTGCTCAGTTGTGTTTTTTTCCTCTCTCTCTCAGGCCAATTTAAAGGCATAGAAAGGCATAAAACTAATTTCTGGGCAGGGAGAGGCAATAGGGAATACTCAAGTCACCCCAAGACACTCTGGCTCGCTGCTGGCTGGCTTCAGGCAGCTGTGGGGCAGGAGAAATAGAAAGCAAGGCACAGAAGAGGGAAACAAAAGCAGGCAGAGCCACCTTAGCCCTGCTCTCAGCTTCACTCGCTCTCATCCGTAACACATTGCACCAGGCAGGCTTGACTGCAGAGCACTGAGCCAAAGCCACGTTTCACTGGGAATTCCTGCTCCTAAAATATGGAAGTGAGAGATAAATATTGGTCATCGGAAAGCCAAGGCAGAGACACAGAAGAAGGGAGTGGAGAGAGCTTGGCTTGGGCTGTGAGGGAAAAATGGGTGAAGAAAAATTTTTCTCTTCCCAAATAGCAAGCGGTAGAGTTTTGAACCAGTAATTCCCTCCTTCTCACTGTTAACTCTGCATGTTAACAAAGCTTCATTTACTGACTGCTTATGGGGTTTCTCATTCTGGATGTTGGGTTGAGGGCACTAAGAAAGAAAATTAGGAATGAAGGTGGTGCTGGAGGGAGCACTTGGAGTGTGGGCAGGTTGTGCACATCACATTGTCCCTGATCACCCTTGAGCTGCTCCTCCCACCTTGGCAGCCACTCAAAGGTGGGCAAGATCCTCCAAGGGCCTCCCTAAAATCACCAGGGACGATGGGTTTGGGATGAGGACAGGATAGGCGTGCACAGCTTTCCATGGATGCACGGCAAACATCATCCCTCTGCCCTGTCCTGAGGGCATCTCCATGGCCCAAAGTGTCAAACCAGGCAGAAAACAGGTCCTAAATGGCCCTGCTGTGGTCTGGACATGGCAGGTGCCTGAGCAGGGCTGTGAGGGACACCAGCAGAGCTCTCTGCCTTTCCACGTTGCTGGCAGCTCTGTCCAACGAGCTTTATTTGAATGATGTTTTATTTAATTTCCAAGGAGATGTATCATTTTGATCTTCGGGGATGTGGGGTGCTGATACTGATGAAATGGGGAAAACTTTACAAATGAAAATTATTTTTAAAATGCAAAATCTGCTATCTTTGAATCTGAAAACATAAGAATAACATTGTCACCCTGGCAGATTTCCTTCATGCCACTTTATTTTCCTGCTAATTCTCCTCTTATAAAGCTGGAGCTTTGATCACAGAATATTTCAGTAGCACCAAATCTGAATTCTTTATTGGGAAAAGGTTTTTAATCAAGAAGGAAGGGCTCTTCAGGTGGGACAACCTGATCTCCTGCAATGTTTCCTGGCACAGCAGCTCCCTTGCTCCTGCTGACCACACTTCTGTGCCAACACTGACTGCAACATATGCTGAACACCTCCCCCCTCAAGCTCCTCAGATGTCACCACCTCCAGACAGTGTGAGGTGATGTTGGAGGTGAAATCCTGGTTCCCTGCACTCAGTGAGAAAAAGCTGGGTAGTACATCCATGCTTTCACTATTTCTCCCACCACAAAGGCACGCAAGAATCACAGCTTTCCTTTTAAAAATAAATAGTTAAATAAAAATATGTTTCTAGGCCAGATGAGAGGCTCTAAAGAACATTTTTCAACAAAACAAGTGTTGTATTTTTTACCAGAGCCTCTCAGGAATTTTTCCAAGGTTGGCTCAGCATCCTCTTTGCACAAGAGAACAGGAGCAGCCCCCTGCAACTCATCCCAAGGAAATGAGGGCAGTGGTAAAGATATTTTTATGAAAGATAAAAGATAAAAAAAAAAAATCGCTGAAAAGCCAGGGGGAAATGCAGTGGCAGGCTGGTGACTTTAGGATTGGGCTTTCCCTTCTGGAAACCCCTTCTGATGTTGTACCCTGAACATTAATAGTGCATTAGTCCTTTAGGAATGACTGCATTATTTGCCGTCAGACTTTAGGCTGATCACTCCAAAGAGCTCTGCACATCAGCTGCACAGTGACCTTTAGAATGAGCTTCAAACCTTGGTATTTCAAACCTCTACTACAAAAATCCCAACCCTGAACACACAGATTCACAAAATGGTTTGGGTTGGAAGGTTGAACTCATCCCATCCCACCCCCTGCCATGGGCAGGGACACCTTCCACTGTCCCAGGCTGCTCCAAGCTTCGCCCATCTTGGCCTGGGACAGTGCTCAGAGCTGGTGCAGCCTCACCTCGAGTCCTGGGAGCAGTTTTAGGTGCCACAATAAAAAGAAAAAAAAAATTCTAAAGCCTTTAGAGAGTGTCCAAAGGGGGAACATAAGGATGGGGAAGGGTCTGGAGGGGAAGTCCAAGAGGAACAGCTGAGGGCACCTGGTCTGTTCAGCTGGAGGAGACTGAGGGGAGAGCTCATTGCAGTTACAGCTTCCTTGTGAGGGGAGGAGAAGGGGAAGACACTGATCTCTGCTCTGTGACCAGTACAGGACCCAGGGAGCAGCTGCAGCTGGGCCAGGGGAGGGTCAGGCTGGGTATCAGGCAAAGGTTCTTCCCCAGAGGGTGCTGGCACTGCCCAGGCTGCCCAGGGAATGGGCACTGAGGCTGCCAGAGCTCCAGGAGCGTTTGGGCAGCGCTGCCAGGGATGCCCAGGGTGGGGTTGTTGGGGGGTCTGTGCAGGGACAGGGGCTGGGCTGGAGGATCCTGTGGGTCCCTTCCAGCTCAGGGTATTCCCTGATTCTACTTCCCAGGCATGGGGCATCCACAACTTCCCTGGGCACCTACAGTGGTCTCCCTGCTACACTCCAGGCCCATCAGACCCATCTGAGAGCACTAATTAGTCAGAACCTCACTTTAATTCATGTATTAGAAGGTTACACATACAAATTCCTCTCCTGGGCTGAGCCCTTGGCCAAGGTTTTGTGGTAGTCCAAGTCTTGGCCCTTGTGTTACACCCATGGTCACTGTAATTCGGTACAACGTCCTCCCCTGTTTTCAGCCCACAGGAAAGCCAAAGGAGAAGCTGTTCCCTTCCCAAGCAGAGTTCTGCCTTTGTGCTGCAGGTACGTGTTCACGATTATCCATCATTTGCCACAAACATCATTTCTATAAAAGCACTGCAACAATATAAATGTGCAGGGGGCACAAATACAGATGCACCATTACTGAAATTGTTCCTACTTGCAGTTCTCCTGCCTCCCCAGTTCCATTTCCAAACTTGCTATTTGCTTTCTTTTCTTTGGGATATTTTCCAACCACACCAGCTTGAACTCAGAACCTCAAAAATAGGCAAAAAATTATCAGTAATTTTGGAGGAGAAAAGGAAAGAAAAAGAAACCACACAGGAAGTTCAGAGTTTGAGCTTTGGTGAAAATGCAGGGTTTTTCTTGTTTTATGCAAATAATTTGCCACATTGCTAATTTAAGGGAATTTGATATTCGGGGAGCACAGGCTTCAAAGGCTTTTCATGGAATTGCAGAGTAATGGGTGGATGTTTGTTGGAAGATGCTTTCCTCCATGTAGAACAATATTCCAGGTAACCTCTATCATCTGCTGCTGGCCCTGTGCCCATGCCAGGACACCCGAGGTGACTCTGAACCACATTCCCCAGCAGCTGCTCCATCCAATTTCAGTGGTTGCTGGGCCTTTGTTGAAAATCCATGGAAGTAAAAGCACGAGTGTTCCAGCAGAGATAAGGGTGCTGAGCACAGGCTGCTTTATTCCCCCTGACACCAACACCTGTATCCCTCTCCCACATTTTCTCTGCCTGGAGCTCCCTTTTTGCCAGCTGCTAGTGGCACAACTGGAGCTGAGAGCAAGCAAGACCTGGCATTCCTGCACATCCAGGTGTGAGTTCCAGCAGGGCAGCACCACCCTTGTCTGCCCCACCCATGACCATCAGCACCTCTCCATGGAATCACAGCAGCAGCCACTCTCAAGCTCTAAAATGGTTTCATAAGAATAAATCCATAATAAGAATAAATCCATAATAAGGATAAATGCAATTTTCCCCAGGAAATGGCAGCAGGGCTGGGTGTTGCCAGGGGAAAACGTCCCAGTCACACCTGCACAAACAGGTTCAGGTGTCCTTAGAGAGATCCATGTGCCAGCCCACACTGAGATTGTTGAAAGGAGTCACTTGGCTTCTGCGAGGGAAGCCCTCACTTTAGCCAGGATTACTGAAATCCAACCTTAAGAAAGCTCTTCTCTGGGGAAAAAAAAAAAAAAGGAAAAAGAAAAAATAAAAGAAAGGGTGTACACCAAGTGCTTTCAGTTGCACAGGAAAAAAGACAGAAATTGTGACTATAAAACACAAAAAAACCCCCAAACCAAACAAAAAAACCCCCAAACCAGTTAAAAAGCAGCAAAATGCACCATGGCCTGAAGTTGCCAAGTGGCCATAGCCATTTCTACACTTTTTAAACCAGGAGAGCTGTCATTCCAGGCCCCGGGGGCTGGCTGGGGAGCAGCTGGCAGAGCAGGGTGTGGGAGCAGCCAGGCCAGAGTTGCCCTGCCTGGGTGAGGGGACAGCACGTCCCAGCTGTGCTGCTGGACCTGTGGGTTGGTGCCACCCTAGCCAAGGACACATCTGGGCAGGAGCTCCCCTGCAGCTCAGATAAATCATCAGGGCACTCACTCTGGTGGGAAATCTTGTAACACACGAGGTGTGATCCCAGCAGTGTGTCCATTCCATGGGAAGATCCGAGCAGGAATTGCTCTGCAGCAATGGACACGGGGCTGGAAAGCACTGGATGGTTGGATTACAGCAGGAGGAATCTGGGAAGCAAATCACCGTTCACCCTACTGCCCAATCTTAACTCAAAGGTCTTTCTGGCTCCTTCTGAGGGCTGCAGGCTCAGAAACCAAACCTCCTGCACAGATCCCTCCTTGCCACTCATCCCAAAGAGTCAGGACAAGCCTCCAACTGGTCCCAGCCACAGAGCTGGCAGAGCTCTCCCCTAAAGGCTCTGGGATTCTGCAGCTTGTTCAAGCTTCCTCAAAGCTGTTCATTTCCTGGCTGCCCACATCCGTGGAGCAATGGGGAGATGCTTCTCTCCTGGGGGAGCAGCTGTTTGGGAGCAGCCACACCACAGCAGCCTCTGAGTGTGCTCCAGGTACAGAGGGTCCAACCTGAGTGCCAGGGGCCACTTGAGGGGTTCAAACACCTCATGAATGACCATTTCAGGGCTCTCTGTGCACCAGTACTTCGTTTGATGTTGCTTGAACATAACTGAATTATTGAATTCGTAATCCAAGTCACCCACAAGCCACGTCACCTCAGTGAGTGGCACGAAACCAACACTGAAATGAGCAGCTGTGCTGGATTCCCTCTGTAGCAAGACATTGCAGGGAAGAAAACATCACAAGAGCTTTAGCAAGGTGACATTAGGCTAATAGGAAATTCTTTTGTTACATTAGCAAATTATAGTAATCGTGCCTGGCATGCCTTTAAATAAAGCTTGTACAGCAGCTTTATATATCAACAAATAATAATAAGCATCTTCAGGCATTACTGGGCACAGCCCACTTTACTGAAAGGTGGCATTGGCTGCCTAATGCAACCCTAATAATCTCTCATTTTACAGCAGAAAAATCAGCATCAAGAGCAGCCAGTGACACCTGGCCTGTCACGGGGATTTTTCTCTTTGTTTCCGAATAAAGGTTTCTTCCATCTTATCCTCCTTCCTCAGCTTTTTGCCTCTCTTTTCTCCTCTGGACATTTGCAGAAGGTTCAGTCCTGGAAGGGAGTCCCACTAGGGCTTTTTTTTCAGTCAATGAAGACAAACTGGTAATTTAGTGTGGGAGTCTGGGCCTTCTGCCCCACCCTGCAGAGCAGCCCATGCACTCCAGCCCCCTGAGCTGCTGGAACTGCATTTCCCAGGAGCTGGGCTGAAGAACTCAGTGGGGACAGCTGTGGAAAAACCCTCCTTGCTTGCAGAAGAGCCACAGCCTGAAGCAGTGGCACAGAGGCGCAGGAGATGGGGTCCAGCAACAGGGGACACTGGGGTGAAGCTCTGAAGCCTCAGGGAACAAGTGATAGGATGAGAGGAAATGGCCCCAGGTTGCACCAGGGAGGGTTCAGGGTGGATATTGGGGAGAACTTCTTCACTGAAAGGGTTGTGCAGCCCTGGTACAGCTGCCCAGTCCCCATCCCTGGAGGGATTTAAAAGGAGTGTGGATGAGGCACTTGGGGTCACGGGGCAGTGGTGAACACGGTGGTGGTGCTGGCTGATGGTTGAACTTGATGACCAGAGAGGCCTTTCCCAACCCTGATGACTTTTTTCCATGGATTTGTTTCCCTGAAGGTGCCATGGTCAGCCTCAGGAGCTGCTGGCTTCTGTTGTCACCTCACACATTTCACAAGGCACAGGTGAGCTCAGGGCCACGTCCTCCCCGGAGCCCCCAAGGCCAGAGAGAACCATGGAGTCATTTAGGGTGGAAAAGACCTCCAAGGCCATCGGTTCCACCCATAACCCACTGAGGTGGGCACAGCAGTGAGGATGTGCAGCCCTGGCACCTCACTCATCCCCATGAGGGCCGCAGGCTCGTTCCCTGCCCGGCCCCATGGCTCATTCCCTCCCTGGCCCCTGTGGGCAGGGGGACACTGCTCATTGACACTGCTCTCCATGTCCCCAGCTCCTTCCACTGAGGCCCCCAAACAGCTGGAAGAGGTTTGGGGGGGATTTCAGACAGTGCTGAGCAGAGTTCCAGCTCCATCACCAGTGTCCCACAAGCACCACGGTGGGGACACGTCACCAACCTGAGGACAGCGACCCAAAAACAACCTCTGGAAGCTGTGCATGAGACCAGGTGGGAAAACACAGCTAAAAAGGAGACAAAACCTAGCAGAGCAAATAAAACTGAGCATTTCTGCTAAATAAATGTTCTGGTTCTCTTTATCAGCACCTTAAAATACACATCAGTGTTGTTCAGCATTGGGGGTTGGGTTGTTGGGGTTTTTAAAGGCTGTAATCAGCCTTATTTAAATTGGTTTGGTCTTTTGCCTTGTGGCATCACCTGGAAACTTGTTCTGTAATGTGGGGGATGATTTTATGAGAGATGTATGGGCAGGCACCTTGAATTCTTTTGGTTTTCATTAATTTGATTCCTTCCAGGCAAGAAAAGGCTGTTATAATGTGATAAAACGAGGAAACTGGTGACATTTAATATCATAAAAGAGCATAGAGGGGGGCTCAGCATTTTTAAGTGTCACCAGCACATTTTCGGAGATGGCCCAGCCCTGAGAATCAGGGCTCTGAAATAATTTAATCCATGCATGATAAAAGGAACCACTAGAAATAATTCACTCCTTGTCTTATTGCATATAGACTGGTTTGGGAGCTCATTATTTATTTGGCAAGTATTTAGCATAACAAATCAATTTCCAGTGACACCTCAGATGAGGTAATTTATACTGAAAGTCAAAAGAAGATGAAAAAAAAGGAAGATTAAACTCTGTTATTTTAGTAGGAGCCTGGGTGCTGGTGTCAGTGCAGGGCTGGCAGCGGGCAGGGGCTGTCACAGTGCCTGGGGTGGCAGTGTCCCTGCCCAGCCCCACCTGCCTCTCCCCAGAACAGGGACAGGCTGTGCTCCAGGGGGTTGGGAAGAGGCCTGGCTGGCAGAAACAGCAACGAGTGGAGCTGCACATCCCAGTGGGAGCCCTGGACTCTTGTTAGGACCCACTCTGGTGTCCCCTGCTGCCACAAACACCCCAGACAGGAGCCTCCGGACGCTCCTGCCGAGGAAGAAGCAAAACCACGGATGGAAGATGAGCATTCTCTCACCATCATTCACCACGTCCTGTCCTGCTCCTGCTGGTTGGAATTCAGATGAACAAAAATGCCCTTCCACAAGCATGGGCTTGGTTCCAGAAAAGTTTAAAGGAAGCAAAAGGACTCTGCACAAAGCAAAATTCAGATGTTTTCCGTGTTTGGATCAGCAGGGCAAGAGAGGAGTCACTTCTCAAGCCCAGATCCTGACCAGACTTTTGTATAAGCTTGTGCAGAGCCATTGCAAAGAGAGGCAAAAGGATGGGCCAAAGACTTCCCTGGAGGGCTCAGCCTGGAGCAAAGGAGGCTCAGGGGGGACCTTGTGGCTCTGCACAAGTCCCTGACAGGAGGGGGCTCAGGGGGGTCGGGCTCTGCTGCCAGGGAACAGGGACAGGAGCAGAGGGAACAGCCTCAGGGCCAGGGGAGGGGCAGGTCGGATATTGGGAAAAAATTACTTATTGGAGAGTAGTTAAACATTGACACAGCTGCCCAGGGCAGTGGTGGGGTCACCACCCCTGGAAATGTTCAGAAAACAAGTAGATGTGGCACTTGACGATGTGATTTAGTTGACGAAGTGGTGGTCAGTCAAAGGTTGGACTTGATGGTCCTGGAGGTTTCCTCCAACCCAAATGATTCTGTGATTTCAAGGTAGCAGCAGATATATTTGAGTTTCACTGGCTTCTGCTGCTGCTTCCAGACCAAAATCTTTGAGACTAGAACTTTTCTAGTGGAATTTTTTTGTTTGTTTTGGTTGATGTATTCAAATTTAAAACAGGAACACTATGAATTAAGATGAAATTTCTTATGAAGGGGTCACAGGAACATTGATGGTGCAAAAAAAAAATGCTTTTCCAAAGCCAGTGGCAGCTGTTTAAGTTTGAATCACTGAAAGAAACAGAATCATTTTCTGGTTTTCTTTGCTCTGAGTTTTCTTCTCTCTTATGTTTCAGTTTCAAAGAAGGAAAAAAAACCAAACCCAACCGTGTCTGTCTGGCTTTAGGCACATCTGGGAATTCACAGGCAACTCAAGGTGCCCTCTGCCTGAAGATGTTTGTGGAACGATATTCCTGAGGAGCCAAGAGCACAGGGCATGGCCCTTCTCTCTGCCCCCACCTCCTGCTCTGCAGCACCAGGTTACAACAACAACCTGGAGATGTCCAGCCATGGAAACCCCCACACTGATTTCCTTGTCCTGGCTGGAACCTCACCAGCCCTTTTCAGGATCCGGTTACAGCATTAAAAAATGCAGCTTACACTCTCTCCACCTGACAGAGCATCCAAATCTGAGGCCAGAGCAGCCCAAAGTGGTGAGATTACTCACAAAAGGAGCTATTTTTGTGGAAATATACTGTTGAATTCTCGTGGGTCCCGCTGAAATGAGTACATGGAAGATTGCCTTGGTCTAACCTAACTGGGGGGTCAGTCCTGAGCTTTACAGCTATAACGGGACTATGGTTGGTGTTAGTTTTGCCAGAAAACTTAATTTTAAAAGTGAAAGGAATGCCAAGAGGCATCTGGCACCCAACCCTTCTCATGGGTTCACCTGCCTTGGAGAGCATCCATTGCTCCCTCTAAAATCCAGCAACACTTTTTGTTTTGTTGGAACACCCCAAAGTATCACAGACGCTTTTTTCAGAGGATTTTTGGGCTTTTGTTGCTGCGAAGTCTCAGAGTGATGTCCAAACCACACCAGAGACAATTGGTGTCACCCAAGGCAATGTTGATTTTATTCTCTCTCTGTAAAGGACAGCTAAAGCCATTTCCAAACTGAGATCAAATCTCAGTGTGAACAGCTCTGAATCTGGTTAACTTCATTCCCGCACCAGAAATTGCTTTTGATCCTTCATTATCAGATTAAATTACTCCCCCTGCTTAATTAAGCCATGAACCCCATACAGACTCAGCTCTGCCTCAGTTCCCAGCATGTTTTAGGAATCTGGGGCAGAAAATTGCATGGGTTATAGAATCTTGGAATGGTTTGGGTTGGAAGGAACCTTAAAGCCCATCTCATTCCAATGCCCTGCCATGGGCAGGGACTTCTTCCACTGTCCCAGCTTGCTCCAAGCCCCATCCAGCCTGGCCTTGGGCGCTTCCAGGGACTGAGCACCCATTTTCCAGATTTCACTGGGTGCCTTGGTGGGTGACAGAACCCTGTTCCTCAAAAGGAAGAGCCCCCACAGCCCATGGGAACAAGCTCCTCATGGCAGGCACAGTGACCCCCACCTGGCAGTGGGGACATTGTCTGTAGGACAGCAGGGAGGAGGGCGTGTGTGTGCACCCAAAACGTGTGTGCCCTCACCTTCTCCATATTTGCATCCAGCAGTTAATTAACAGCCATTAAAGCTCTGTAAACATTTAAACAGACTTTAAATAGCCATGAAAACACAATTGCCATGGAAAGCATGCCCATGGAATTAATGTAATTAAGCGCCAATTCCAGAGCCCGTGTGGCACTCACACAGCTCCCTCAGCCCCTCCTGCCTGGATAAACTCACTCCAGAATTCCTCATTCCACAGTTTTTGAGGGATGGCTCGGTGCTGGCAGCCAGCCCAGGCTGGGGGCTGAGGGGTCACCACAGCATCAGTTCCCTGCTCCTCACGGATCCAAGTCAGGGATGTGTCTCCTCTCCCACTCCCACTGGCTGCCACCCTCCCAGGTTCCCACTCCTTGCCCCTGGGTGGCTTCCTCCTTCATCAGGAGCTGGTGATTGCCTGCTCCTGTCCTCCTTGTAAGGATTCCAGGCTGCTCCACAGGGTTTCAAACCCCCCAAATCCTGGGGAAATCCCCTGCCTGGCTTAGCACTGCTCTCTCCAAGTGAGGGTGGCTTGTTGGTGCCTCCAATATCTGCATCACAGAAGGGGAAGACTCCAGATTTTCCCAACAAACCTTGGACAAAATACAGTCCACATTTCTTCAGAGAGAGACAGAGATTCTCCAGGTCAGAGAAATGCAGATCTGGGACTGGAGCATTCCCAGCCCTGTACACAGAGAGAAAACCTGGGCAGTAACACAGTGACACGTGTCTAACCTCACAACAGGTGGTGTTACCCTTCTTTCCAAAGACAAAAATCCAGGAAAAAAAGCAAATGCAGGGAAGTGCTGGTGTGACTGTGCTCTCAAGAGAGCCCTGAGCCAGGGAAACACCAAGAGCAGCAGGAAAAACAGTGAGAGCTTTTCCAGCAGCACATCCCCGTGTGGGAATGGCTGACCCAGTGCTCCCTGTCGTCACGGGTTTGCTCAGAGCTCCTGCTCATCCAGCTTGCCAAAACCACTTTGTGCAAGGTCGCTGAACATCCCCCAGCAGGAAAAACTTGTGCTCATCTCTAACTTGGTTTAAGTTCAGACAAAAAACCCGGGGGACAAAAGCATCAGATTTAACTACCTCGAGTGAAATAAATTCAAGGCTAAATCTCATTGTTAGGCATCTGGATCATCCAATTCCCCTCAGCTCTGCAGATGAATCAATCTCCCAAAGCCCACATAACCTCTGGCAGGAGGGGTAAGGAGGTCTGGAGAGCTGCTCCCATGCCATTATCCCTTTGAAGCTCTCTGGGATTAAATGAACCTCTCCAATAATACTTCTGAGCACCCTGTCTCTGCATTAAACCCTCTGCTATTTTCTCACACTCGTGTTTATTTGTTTAGTCCTCCAAATTGAGAACACAAACTTCTGCCCTGGCTCATCCTGTGTCCCCATCCCTGGGACATGGCCATGACAGTGTCCTGCAGAGGAGCAGAGCCAGGAGCTCTCCTGGGGCTCCATCCTGCACCTCTGAGTTTGCTGTGGTCAAAGTCAGATTTAACTCAGCCCTGCAGAGCAGCTGCTGTGCCCAGGGAGCCACAATTCCTGATTAAGACAAGAAATGGCTCCAAGAAATCTGTACCAATGCCAGAATTTCCCTTTTTTTTGCATGGAACGTGTGGTAACCCCCAGCTCTGCCCTTCCCAGACTCCCTCCCCAGTGCCTCTGACCGTGCAGGTGGCCCAGGGTGGCTGCAGCGTAGCCAGAGCAGGCAGAGGAGACCCAGGCCATCTACCTGAGCCAGAGAGGAGGCTCAGCTGTACAGCCATTAGCCTATGTGTACATCCTAATTAATGATACCAGCTGTGATTAATTAATAATAACTAACAGTGTGTCTCCCAGCAGATGAGTCTGTACATCCCCTGGATCTGGCCATGCCTCCCCTACACTGCAGCAGCTACATGGTGTTATTCCAGAATAATCTGAGTCTTCCCAACACACCCCACCAGCAGCTCTGGTTTCCATCTCCCCTCGGCTGGTCATGGGCTGCCATCCAAATTTGGATAAATCTGTCCTGTAGCAACAGGACAAAGAACTCTGAACTAAACCAGGGTTGATTTAGATAAGGAAGGAGAAGTCTTTTGCAATGAGGGTGGTAAGGCCTGGCACAGGCTGCCCAGACAGGCAGTGGATTCCCCATCCTTGGGAGCATTCAAGGTCAGGTTGCTCTGAGCAACCTCACAAATTGAATTTAGCTTTGCTCACTGCAAGGGGGTGGGAGAAGATGGCTCTAAAGGTCCCTCCCAAACCATTTTGTTGTTCCAAATCTCCTTCATCTCTTGCTCAATGGGGGTGCAGCACAAGTGTGACTTGTCCCCACTTCAGCCCTTGTCCCTCCTCAGGAGAACCCTGGCAGCCCACTCTGGGGCCACAGAGATAATCCCACCCTCCCAAGGCTAATCAGGTAAAAGAACAACATGCAAAGGGTTATTTCGTTACATCCTTAGTCATTTGTGCCATTAATAATGTAAAAGGACACCTCATTAGCCTCTGAGGAGAGGAAAGGTGCAGCAGTCTGTTGAAGGCAGACAATGAGGAGCAGCAGCCTTTCAAAAGGCAGCAGCATTTATCACAATGCATTTGAAGCTGAGCTCTCTGAGACGTGCAATGTTGTTTTACAAAACTCCAAATGAGCATTCCTGTGATTGTAAAACACATCAGGATCTTTGTTCTGCCTTTAATCTGTCAGCTTCACCTTCACAAATTTAATGAACTCGTCTAGGTTACAAAATGTTTTATTCAAGACAAAGTCTGATATTATCATTTAAGATGTAAATCCTAAACTAATAGAAGCTGAAGTTGATAATAAAACAGCAATTAATTCATGATGAGAGTAACAAAAATTAACAAACTGCTGTTCAAATATTGATAGCAGGAAAGTTCTGTTCCTTGCTCATTGATGAGGGCTGACTTTGAAAGTACAACCCCAGCTTGCTGTGGAGCAGAAGTTTCTCCTGTCAGGAGCTCTCTGGCATTTGCTGCCACAGAAACAGCCCCAGCGACAGCAGCACCCACTTCCAGGGGAATCATGGAATGTCCTGAGCAGGAAAGCACCCACAGGACCATCCAGGCCAGCTCCTGGCCCTGCACAGACCCCCCAATAACCCCACCCTGGGCACTCCTGGACCTCTGGCAGCCTTTCCATTGACCATTCCCTGAGGAACTTTCATTTCTAATGGACTCAAATTTCCTCCTGCTGTTTGCTGTCCTGAATATTTAACCTCTTCTCCATTACAGCTGCAGAGCTGGGGCAGGAGGGGCAGGGAAGGGATTCCTGAAGAGCTGCAGTTCTGCAGCTGGTGGGTTCCACATCCACCTCACTGCACTTGCCTGGCCTGATTTAAACATTTGGTGTGCAATGCACTCAGAGCACTTTCCCACCCTGGGGACAGACTTCTGTGTCTTGAGTGTTGCAGACTCAGCGCAAAGGAAAACAGGCAAGCACAGAGGGAAGGGAGGAGCTGACCCCTGGAATTCACAGCCTCAGCCTGTTGTTGAAGAAGAGGCACCAGAAACAGGTGCAGATACTGAAGAAATGGAAATATATGAAGAAGTCCACAAACGAGGAGGGTTAAAAAGGGTCCAGTTTCCATCTGTAAGGCAAAACCCAGGAAGAACATTCCTGCACAGAGCAGTTCCTCACCCAGGGGCAGTTTCTTCCAGAAACACTGGAGACACAAAGCCTGGGAAGAGCTCCTTGGGTGCAGAGGGGAGCTGTGATGGCTCACAGCACCAGCAAAACCCTGCACCATTAACAGGGAGGGGAGAGGGAAGGGCATGGCTCCCAAAACTTTCCCCCAGCCCTTCCCACCAAACCTGCCCCAAGGATCTGGACCACCAGCCTCAGCTGCTCCCTTTGTTCCTTTGGGGCTCCTCCTGGATTATTCATTGCTCAATCCAAATCTCCAAGGCATTAAAAAAATCATCTGTGCACTCCCAGCCCCTTCCCCAAACGCTCTGTGGGAGTCAGACACATGAAAAACACAAGGTGGGGGGGGGAAAGAGATGTGTGCAAATATTTGCAGTGGCTGCTCACCAATGCATGCAGTCATTTCAGCCCCACCACTGCTCCCAAGCCAAAGTTAAAATTAAAGCTGGTGTGTCACTCTGCAGCCAGATGTGTTTCATAATGCATGGGCAGGGTATATTTTATTAATTCTGGTTTTTTGTAGATCTCTGTTTGCATAAGTTTCATCCTCCCTGCTGCCTGGCTCTGTGTGTTGTGTGTTGTCTTTTTAATTTATATTTTTTCTCCCTGTGGGATGCTCTTACAGGCTGCTGGGAGGGATCTGAGCATGTCCCACAGTGGGACAGCAGCAGGAGGGTCCTTGGGACAGAGGGAAGAGAGTCCCAGGATAAAGAACCAGGTGGGGAAGGTTGTTCTGGACATTGTGTGAGGCTTTTAAGCACAGAGTCACCTCTGCTAGACAGCAGCTCCCAGAGTTCCCTCGACACCAACCCAAAACCTGCTCAGGACATTCAATATTTTCCTTCAGTGAGGCTTGTGGAAGTGTCCTTTGCTGATGGGATCTGGCTGCTGAAGGGGAAACACAAAGCAGGGAGCTCTGACAGAGCGATGAAAGCCCTCCGGAGGCTGCTGCACCCCCATCCCCCTGCAGACACATCCACGGCCCAGGCAGCCTGGCCAGCCTGGGGACAGGGCAGAAGCAGCCAGGAGGGGCTGGAAAACCTAATGGGGTCAAGGGAGGCAATTTGGGGGATGCTCCAGCCCCGTGTGTCCCACAGCTGCTGCTCCACGCCCCGATGGTGCCAAGGGCCCCCAGAGCCCACCCAGAGAATCCCAGCCTGTCCTCAGGGAAGCTCCACCTTCTCCTGGGTGTTCTCACAGGGTTTTTCTGGCTCCTTCTCGCAGTTTCCACCACTCCAATTTACCATCAGCCTTCTCACAGCCCAGAGAAGCTGTGGCTGCCCCTGGATCCCTGGCAGTGTCCGAGGATTGGACGGGGCTTGGAGGAACCTGGGATAGTGGGAGGTGTCCCTGCCCATGGCAGGGGTGGCACTGGGTGGGTTTTAAGAGCCCTTCCAACACAAACCAGTCTGGAATTCTGTGAATTCTAATTTTTAAGTCTTGGTGAGAAAGATGGAAAAGCACCTTAAATACATCTGATTCACTACAAATCTCCTTTGTGGTGTTGAATGACACAGATCTGAAATATGTGGGCAAAAGGGAGAAGGAAAAAAGCAATGATTACAAAGGAATGATGAATGAATGGAGCAGCACAAGCAGAAAGTTCATACAGAAATAAATGTATTTTTTCTTCTATGGAAGTCCATAGATAGAAGGAGATTTGAAAATAGAGTTTGTGAAATGAACTCTTTACAAAACTCAGGTTTTCCTGCTAAATATTCTCAGGGAATATTCTGGATGCCACACATTGCAGAGGAGCATGATGGCTGCAATATTGGAGATTTAACCACATTCCTACACTCTCTCAAACACCAGTGCAGGGAGTAAGGAGCACCAACAACACAAAGCCAGTGACAGGAATAAAAAAAGCAGAGTGAACATAACATTAATTGGACCTCCAGACAAGTTCAAACTTCAGCTGAGCAAGAAATAGTGGGGTGAAGTGACAACAGGTAACAAAAATCCATAATCCCCTGTGCCATCCTGTCCTTTCCCCCAAAAATGCTTGTAGTGGATGGAAAAATGAAAGTACACCTGTACCTGCCTTCAGCCCTGCATGTGTCAGGGTGGGGAGATGTCCCTTTCTGTCACAATACCATCAAATTCTGGCCCTGAGCAGTCACAGGCTGCTCTAATATTTGTTTTCCCAGCTTTTCTGGGCTATTTTTAATGCTATATTTTAAATGCTGCTGATATATCCAGGCAGCAGCAGCAAGACAAGGCAAAGGAAAACATCATCGTTCAATGCTGGGAGCAGCACACACTCTTCAATGTGCTCATTTTCAAGGCTGAACAGACATTTTTCCTGATCTTTTTTTTAATGCAAAAAGCTATTAACTATGCTGCTATCTCACATTTAATATCAAAGAGCGAGTCTCACTCAAGCCAAGATTGTTTCTGATCCCCAGTGCTGGTTGCTGTCTGTATTCCTTCACTTAACAAATTTCTGATGGAAAATGCCCAGGTAACCAAGTGTTTCGATCAAGAAGCCATTATTTTTTTGAGTGATGGAAAAACAAACAAACAAAGGAAAAATCCAAGATAAAATTCTGATTGTACAGGGTAAATTAATAGTCAGGATTCCCAGGGGGGGAAAAGAAGTGAGGAAAAAAACCACCCCCTGCTTCTGCACAGGTCCATAGGAGGAAACCTGTCAAGAAAAGAGATGTGTTTGTTTAGAATTCGGCTTTTTTTGATGTCACACCATGTACAAACAAATATTGACTTTGAAAATCCTTCTTCTGGCAAACCCTCTGCCAGGAGATGATTCCTGAAGGCCCAGTCACCCCATCCAGCCAAATCCCAACTGGGATTTCACTTTTAGGTTTAAGTAAGACCTTCCCTGGACTCTGCACTGCCCCTGTGTTCTCCACTGGGAGCACTTTCAGTGCCTTGGCATTTAACCTGCTCTCTGTTGGCACTGTTACCTGCTCACAAAGGTGACCTTATTCCATGGGAACTCTGTGGAACAGAAACATCCCCTTTCCCAGCCCCCCTCAGCTGCCCTGCCAGCCAAGTGCCCACACCAAACCCACCCAAATTTAATTCACCTCCCAGGCTCCTTGCAAAGGGGGAACAGGAATGAGGCAGCTGCACAGGACTGTTTATGTGGGGATAAATGAGAAATGTTGATCCTTGGGGTATTCCCTCACCAGCTCTCCAAGTGTTTTCCTGATCCTGTTGAACTTCCATGGCTGGGACCACTCGGGTGGGCTCCGGGGCTGGAGGAGCCCGAGAGGAGCTCAGGAGGGGCTGGTGGGGCTTCCACCAGCTCTGGTGCTCAGGGCATTCCCAGAGGAAAAGGAACATGGAATGACAGAAGAGACCTGAGGGATCATCTAGTCCAGCTCCTCAGGGGATGGAGCAAAACCCCTGACCTTGGCACTTGGACCAGCAGAGCCCATCCCAGGGTCACCTCCTCTTCCTCCCTCTCCTCTGCTCTCTCTGTGTCCTGCAGGTCACAGCCTTGTCCCCCCGTCACTTTGCTGCTGACTGGGCACAGCACCAGTGGGATCAGTGGGGTTTGGGGACAGGGAATGGGTGTGGGGGAAAACCAGGAATTCACTTACACTCACCTGCAAAAGAACTGCAGAATTCCAGCAGAGTTTGGGTGGGCAGGGATCTCAAATATCATCCAGTTCCACCCACCCATGGGCAAGGGACACCTTCCACTGTCCCAGGGGGCTCCAAGCCCTGTCCAACCTGGCCTGCAGGGTCCAGGCTGGTTCAGCTGATTCCCAACTCACACCTCCTGCCTGGCTATGTTAAACAATGTGCAGGCAGCCCTCGCTGGGTACTGACCAAAGGAGATTTTAGCAGCACACAAACAGCAGCATCTCCTTGCCCTCACTTTGAGCAGTTTCCCTTGCTGGGCAACTGCTGGGAGGGAGGACAACCTTTCCTCAACCCACCCACTCTTCTTCTCTGATGACAGCAATTGAATCCAGTCAGCTTCATGCTCAATTTGGCATTATTTAAATGACTGCAAGGGGAATAAAATGCTTGGAAATACAAATTTTCATGCACTCATGTGCTAACACACCGTGCAGATCTGACTGCTGCAAACAAAAGGCACATCTAAGTGGCAAGTGTTTATTACAGAAGTTCAACCTTCAGGATCATCTTTACTTATTTCCAGTCTCTTTGATTTAATTGTTTTATTTCAGTTTATCCATCAGCAAAGCTGCTGAAAAGCATTTAGTAAAGACAGTTTTCTCTTTAATCTACAGCTCGTGTATTTCTTGATTTGTCCCTTTAAATCTGTGCCCCTTCCTATAATCCCCAGGTCTTTCTTGCCTGGAAAAGTGAAGGAAGTGATGTGAACTCACCTAATAACTGCAAGAGCAAGTTACACACCCACGTGGGGATTTGTGCAGAGCAGTTAGGGCACTTTCCTGCTCAATTACACTAATTACCTGCACTGAATTAAAGAGCATCTTCACGTGTAACCGGTTTAGGATGGGGGCCCTCTGCACATCTCCTTCGGTTTCTGTCTATAGATATCTCCCTGGAAAGCCTTCACTGGTGTTTGGTGCAGGTTTTTGGGGAGCTAAAGCTTCCTGCAGAGGAATTACAACACTCAATTAAGAAAAATGGACTGGCCTGAAATTTCCTTTTCTTTGAGAAGAGCTGCTCGCAGTTTTGTACAGCAGGTCCCTGTGCTGATGAGCTGAGGGTAACAAAATATGGTCCAAGTGATGGCAATGTCCTGCACCATCAGAGAGTCACAGAATCACTGAGGTGGGGAAAGCCCTCTAAGAGTCCAGCCCCTAACCCACCACTAATCCTTGTCCCCAAGTGCCACATCCACATGTTTTTGGAATACTTCCAAAAGCTTCCAAGACTTCACCACTGCACTGGGCAGCTGTGCCAGTGCCTGACCAGCCTTGCAGGGGAAAAAAAAAATCCCCAAATATCCAATCTAAACCTTCCCTGGTGAAGTTTGAGGAGATTTTCTCCTCCTGTCCCTGTTCCCTGGCAGCAGAGCCCGACACCCCCTGAGCCCCCTCCTGTCAGGGACTTGTGCAGAGCCACAAGGTCCCCCCTGAGCCTCCTTTGCTCCAGGCTGAGCCCCCTTCAGCTCCCTCAGCTGCTCCCCATCCCACCTGTGCTCCAGCCCCTGGGGTTCTTTGCAGTGTCCTGGCTCTGGGAGCACAGGAATGTGAACCCATTTACTCACACTGAGACATGGAGCCAAAAGTGCTTCAAATGAAAACACAATGACTCGTCCTGTCAGGGCCTTTATTGCTGAAAAAATGGAAACTTGTGGCTGCCTCATCTCTGGAAATGTCCAAGGCCAGGCTGGATGGAGCTCTGAGCAGCCTGGGACAGAGGAAGGTGTCCCTGCCCATGGCAGAGGGGGGGATGGGATGAGCTTTAAGGTTCTTCCCTATCCAAACCATTCTGGAATCTGTGACCTGTCCTGGGAACCTCAGAGAGTGTTTCCTCATTTGCTGCCTCCTGACTGATTCCCAGGAGGGTTTCTACACAAAAAGAAGAGTCAGCACCAAAATCAAATCCAGCCCCAAGCTCCCCATCACCCCAGCAGCAATCTCTGGGTGTGGAGGGTCCTCATGAAGACCCTTGATGAGAAGCACACCAGTTCCCAGCATTGGCATGTGAAGATCAGAGCCCAAAAAGGAGGGGAAGACAAAGGACTTGGGATGAGAGCTTTGTGCATGTAGGGGAAAACCCTCTGAAAGGGATGGTGTGAGCTGGGGGCGTGTTTAATTCTCCACATCACACGTCTCCTTCCCAGAGCTAAAATAAGGAACTATCAGTGAGGCTGCCAGAACTGGCACAGGCAGGAGCTGCTCGTGGGTGGGAGCAGCTCCTGAGTGAGGAGCAGCTCCAAACTCGTGGCTCAGCCAGAGGACCTCAATGTCCTGTGGGGTTTAGTTCTCCTAAACTGGGAGGGGAGGTCACAGCAGAGCACCAAGGCCCAGGCTGGCTCAGCAGCCACCCTCTGGGAGGGGACACTATTGACTGCCTCCCTCTAATTTAGGTACTGGGCTTTGGGATCCTTTTTCTCTGCTTTCCTCAACTCTTCTCCCATTCACAGAAACCCTCATTTGGCTCTTGTTGTGAAAGGGAGAAAATGCACCAAGTGAGCACAGGAAAATTTAGGGACACATTGCCAAGTTTCAGGGTAGGTGTGTGGAAACTCAGTCCTCCTTAAGAGCTATTAAATCCTAAAGAAAAACCTCCCCAGGACCATCCACTGCCCAGGTTTGTCACTGACCTCCCTTCCCCTTCCCCTTTAGTTTCCCCTTGTTGTTTCCTCACTTCTGGAATACAGCACAACAAGAAACACTTCCATTTCCTTCTTCCCCAGAGTTAGAATCGCTCCCACAGCCCAAAGGAAACTGGGAGCACACAAAACATCCAATGGTAAGGACAAACCCTAGAATTGGACCTTTTTTTTCCCCATTCACCTGCAAATGGAAGAACTGGGGAAGATGGGAACTTATCTGGCCTTTTCAGAGAGGCCTCCCCTGGATGCTCAGGGGCTCCTGTGACCAAAGCCACGCTCCACAGCTGCACTCCAGGGTGGGTGGCAGACAGTTGGATCCTTGCCTAAACATTTTGAGGCTGCTGACACCTGCCATGGTAAAGCTTCTTGCACCAAAGATATCCCAAGTAATCAAAGCTTTGCATAATCTCTCACTCCCACTGGGGAATTCTGGTGCCCAGCTGGTGCAGGGGTGCAGCAAGGGCAAACTCCAGACCTAGGAAAAGGCATCCCTCTGATCCAAGGTTGCTCTGGAGCGTGGCTGGGAATGCAGGGTAGAAACCAGCTGAACCAGGGCTCTGCAGGTATTTGGGATTTCCCTCCAGAAGGGCAGTGAGCAGAAAAGCCAGGATGAGTTCCTGATCCCTGGGGAAGCAGGAGATACTGAAAGCAGTGCCAGAAGCAGAGGTGGGACCTGTCCCAACTTTCAGCAGCTCCACAGAACTGTTTTGGCTGTGATCTGCCAGCGAGGCAAAGCAGGTTTTTTTTGCCACAGGATTCCCAAAAAAAAAGAAAAAAAAAAAAAAAAAGGGAGAGAGAGAGAGAAAGCAATTTCCATGACAACACGATGGGATGAGAGAGGAAACCCTCATTTTCATGGAGAATGGTGCACACAAAAAAATTAGGGTAATATAATAAGAAAGGCCCTATTCAAATCTAAATCTCCCTTTCATAAGGAGCAGAGAGGGGTGAAATCAGCAATTCTGTCTCCAGTCATTCACATGATGGGTCCCAGCTCCCACAATTAGCCCATATATCCACAGGCACAAAGCACTGCTGTGAGTGAGGGTCTCATGGCCAGCACACAGAACAATTCATTCCTCCCACAAAAGTGACAAATAAGGATAATTCCATCTCATTTCCAAGATGGCTTTTTGGCCTGGCTGCAATAAAACTGCAACAATTGTAATGGCACAGGCACACAAATGATCTTGTGTGGAATTACAGACTTTTGAGGGATGGGGTATTTCACTGCATTAGTCTGCCTGGCTTTTATTTCAGGGGCATGGACTGTGACCCAGGACAGGCAGCAGACACAGCTAAAGGGAGAGCAGCCACTTTTTCCAGAGGAAGTGACTCAGTGGCCACGAGTCAGGGTTTATCAAGGGTAACATCAATCTTTCCACCCTGGGAAGGATTTGTGATAAGGTTAAAGATACCTCACACTCTTCTTCCCTTCCCCTCACACAAATTTACAACCCCAAGGACACCTGTTAGGGTGAGTGGAGATAAGAAAGGACAGTCATATTTTCTTATCTGGAGCTCTCTGCTTTATAGCCCTTCAGCCTTAGTGGGCAGGAGTGGTTTTATTCCCAGAGAATGTCCCTGGGAAGGCTGTGAACAGCTTTCTGAACACTCAGTGGCCATCTGAGGACACAGCAGCTGTGACCCAGACTGGAGTAAAGGCCTCCTACCCACACAGACACAGACAGAAATCCATGGGAGTTCATCCAGCCCAGCTCCCCCTCCAGACAGGGGGGGTCCCACCCCTAAATACTCCAGGCTTGTTCTGATCTGGGATACCAAACCCAGATTGCCCACCCTGGCAGTGCTGGAGGCAGTGGGACACTGAGCATCAAGATTTTGGCTGTGAGGTTCAACAATCAGAGCCTGTATTAAATAAGGTAATCAGAGAAGCATTCCCAGGACATACAAAGCCACAGGAGTCTCGACATCCTCTACCACCTCCTTGTCTGGATTTTGAAACAGCTCCTGTTTGACCTGTGCTTAATCTATTGTTAACACATTCTTTCATTGTGACAGCACTTCATGAACAAACTCTTCTGTAAAACCTCACAATGATGCAATCTAGCCCTAAGCTCCTCTGATTTCACTAAATTTGGGCTTGGGATGCGACCTAGAATTTGTACTTAGGCAAGGTTTGAGAAATGCTGGAGCTTTAAAATTAGATGGCAGAAAAGCTGCATTTGTGAGGACAATATCGAAGTGAAAACATGGGAAATGCCGAGATTGTACTCAAACCTTCATCAAGATTATTATTCTACACAAGGAATTTCTTTCTCCTTGCAACAATGGGCCCATAATTAGGCTTGCACTGAGCAGCACACGGCTCAGTGCCCAGGCAGCATGCCCTGCTCTCACAGCAGGATGTGCCAGGCATGGGTGGCAAGGGATTTGTCCTCATCCACAGGAAAAATCAAGTGCCTTCGATGCCTGAAGAGGCCACCTAAAAACAGAGACTAGACAGGAATAAGGGAATAAACAGGAATAAGGAAGAGGTATTTATTTGTAGGGTCTTCAAGGCCCTACACCCTGGGCAGGCCAAAGGCTACACCCAAGATGGACCCCAGGTCTTGGGCTCTTCACACTTTTATAGGTTTGATCCATTTGCATATCAGGATCAATTCTCCAATTACAACCCCAGTTATGATGTAACTACCCCAGGTTTGCCCTCCTCTTCAGAGGCCTTGGTTTACACATTTTGGGGCCTGGGACAATCAAGGTGTCCCTTGGAGAGCAGGCCTGGAGCAGCTTTGTTATGTCTAGCTGACATGAGAGAGCAGAAGTGAACAGGCCACACAAAACTGCAGAGTTACACACCAGGCAGTGCAGGATTTGGAGAATATAAAAGTTAAAACCTAGGGCATCACCTTCAGGAGGCAGTGCAGGTTTTGGGTGGAATCTCTGTGACCCACTGGAGGAACTTTCCTGTGCAGGGACTGCGGCAGATGCTGCAGATGGCTCCACTGATGTCTCAGAGGAATTACTTGCTGGAAGGAGCTGAGCAGTGCCATTTAGATGATGAAAGCTTGGTGACACCACTCCTGCCCTGAGGTGACCTGTGCCCATCCCTTGGGCTCCTGGTACCAATCTGTGCTGTGACCCTGCAGCTCTCGGCCGTGTTGGGCAGGGTTCCATCTGCTGGAGCACCCCTTGAGCTCAGCCACCAGCTCTCCTGAGAGTGCCGAGCCTCAGGGGAGGTGGACATCCAGTTCCCAACTGCTCAGGAGTTCTCACAGCACTGTGTGTGCAGGGAAAGGTTCCTACAGTGCCTTTGGGAATCACAGAGTCATTTAGGTGGGAAAAGAGTTCCAGAACCCTTGAGTCCAGCCATTAACCCAGCACTGCCAAGGCCACCACCAACCCATGTCCCCAAGGGCCACATCCACACAGCTTCTGAACTCCTCCAGGGATGGGGACTCCACCACCTCCCTGGGCAGCTGTGCCAATGCCTGGCTATCCTTTCCATGAAGAAATTTTCCAATCTAAACCTTCCCCAGGGGCAAGTTGAGGCCATTCCCTCTCCTCCTGTCCCTGTTCCCTGGCAGCAGAGCCCGACCCCCCTGAGCCCCCTCCTGTCAGGGACTTGTGCAGAGCCACAAGGTCCCCCCTGAGCCTCCTTTGCTCCAGGCTGAGCCCCTTTCCAGCTCCCTCAGCCCTCCTGGGGCTCCAGCCCCTTCCCTGGACACACTCCAGCCCCTCAATGTCTTTATTCTTTTCCTGAGGGGGCCCCAAACAGCCCCCAGCAGCAGAGGTGCCCCAGCAGTGCCAGCACAGGGCCCTGCTCTGGCCCTGCCGTACACACCGGAGCTCGTCCAGGCCAGCAGGAGGTCTCCTTCAAGAGCTGTTAAAGACATCCAGACACAGATTCTCCACATGTTCAGCCTTTGCCACCCAGCTGTGCTGGCTGACCCTCCACCCCTGCAAAGGCTCTGAGCTTGCCCCACGCAGCCAAACCACTTTCAACTCACCCGTGCTCCAGGTTTGGAACGTGGGAACAGGAGGAGGAAGAAGGAAGGCAAGGGATGAAGGGGAAATCTCTGCTATTTGATCTGCTGAAATGAAAATGTCTAAGAGCCCTTCCTTGAAGTGCACGAGGATGAAAGGAGCAGGAGCACAGTTCCATGTGCTTGTTTGCCTGCATTTGAGAATAAAACTGAAATGAAAGTAGCAGAAGAAGAAAACTGCTTTCTCCTCATTTTATCTGAGGACAGAATGTAGACAGCAGGGTTTGTATTTACCTCTCATTTGGATTCAACAAATGTGTCCTGTGAATACATTTTTAGAAACTATTTTTCTTCAGGAATACATTTTTTATTAGCTGTTATTGCTCAATTTGTGCTGGTTTCTAAAGAAGTCGTGTGGCTGGTAGGGACAGATGAAGAGGAGTGATTCATGACTCACTGCAAGGATCGAAGTTTTTATGAAGCCTCATCAGTCAGGCATTTCACAGGTTTTTAAGTGCAGATGAACACACTGGAGCAGTTGTGACCTGTCTGGAAATGCATCAGGAGTAGGCACAGGGATACAGATTCAGGTTTTTCCCCAAGGAGAGCCAGGCTGGAGGCTCACAGAGACCTCAGCACACATCCACTGCTTTTCAAATCCTTTCATTGCCTTCAACCCCCAAACCAATGGAGCTTTCCTCCCCTACTCCTCTCTTCCCCCTCCTCTCCCACCACTGTAGCTTACAGGACAGATTTAATCAGGTTGGGATTTTACTTCTTAATTCACAGGGTCATTTGAGTGACAACACCATTTTTTTCCACAGCGGAACAAGTTTTCCCGTTAATATCCAAAGGGCAAGGCCAAACTGGGAACACAAGAGGGAAAAAAGCCCAGAAAATGTGTTCAGGTCCCTGGTGCAGCAGGGTCAGGACACTTCAGGCTGCACAGGATCCCTGAATTCCTCCTGCAGTGATAACATCACCCTCACACTGATGCATAAGTAGATGCTCTGCAATGCACATTCTCCATACAAATGTATTTTCTGGGTAGGGATATATGTGGAAAATATTCCATAAGTGGGGAATACATCTCTCTCCATCTAAAGATACCATTTGGGATCTCAGACCCATTTCTTTGGTCGTGCTGAATGACTTACCACTGAAATCAGGCTTTACCTAACCAAAATCCATTCTCTTCTCCAATTATCCACTGGAGGAAAGAAAAACAAGTGACTGGAACAATTGAAAGGGAACAGAAAAGAAAACATCTCCTGCTCTACCTACTCCTGCTTCACCACCTGGAGGCTGGAGGCCTTTCCCAGGTATTTTGTGGATGCACTCACAGAGCAGGGAGGTCACACCCTGTGCTCCAGCAGCGCCAGGGGACAGGGCCCTGAGCGAAGTGTAAGGTGCCATCAGGAGGGGATGACAGCCTGTGAAGGGAGTGAAGACACGGCACAGATTGCAGGCAGCTCCCCTTCCCACACAGGGAGGCTGGAGCAGGGAAGAGCCAGGCAGGAGAAGGCAGAGGATCACTGCTATTTCTCCCAGCCTCTGAATTACAAGGCTGAGAAAAACACCTTTTATTTCCTCTTTTCTTCCTTCTGAAATAATAAACCAAGCCTAGAGACACTCTAACAATAATTCATGTCCTAAATTGCTTCCCTTTCCTCGTCAGCTTACTTGGGAAGTATAACACAAATTGCATCCCAGGAATGTTCTTTTGTTCTCCTTTGAATTAGCTGGTACAGGGGTGGAAAACAGGAGAGTTTTATACTTCTTATAGATACATGAATAAGTATAAGTATGTATATAATATATATTCCTACACATATATGAATATAAAGAAGAAATTCCTCCCTGTGAGGGTGGGCAGGCCCTGGCACAGGGTGCCCGGAGGAGCTGTGGCTGCCCCTGGATCCCTGGAAGTGTCCAAGGCCAGGCTGGATATTGGGGCTGGGAGCCCCCGGGATGGTGGAAGGTGTCCCTGCCCATGGCAGGGGGTGGCACTGGATGAGCTTTAAGGTCCCTTCCAACCCAAACATTCTGGTTCTTTTGTGAAACATCTTCTCATCCTTTTCTGGAGGAAAACCAAAACAAAAAGAGCATTTAGGAAACGATAAACTTGTAGAACACAAAATGTCCTGCATGAGGAAAACTGCAAAAAGTAATTAAAAAAATGGTGGCAAGGAGGATGTGGCCTTTTGCAGAATTCAGTAATCAAGAAGTTCATCTGCTCAGCACAAACCAAATTATTTTCTTGGTAGAAATGTCTAAAGTGCTAATGGATTTAAGGAGCTTGCAGCAGTAGATACACATTTTAATTGCTGGGAAAATAAATTAAAGGCAAGCACAGTGCACTTTGCTCACTGGTGGAATTGGGGTGGAAGTGTGTCAGTGCATTGTTTTATAAGAATTTATTATTTCATAGAAGGTGTGATCTAAAAAACTCTGGGTGATTGTGACAAGGGCTGATTCTTCTGTGCAGACACTTAGTCCTCTAAGGATGAGGAGGGTCTAGGGATGAGGAGTGTGTAAGGAATAAGGAGTGTGTAAGGATGAGGAGTGTGCAGGGATAAGGAGCATGTGGGATGAGGAGTGTGCAGGATGTGTGTGGGATGAGGAGTGTGTAAGATGAGGAGTGTGTAAGATGAGGAGTGTGTAGGATGTGTGTGGGATGAGGAGTGTGTAAGATGAGGAGTGTGTAAGATGAGGAGTGTGTAGGATGTGTGTGGGATGAGGAGTGTGTAAGATGAGGAGTATGTAAGATGAGGAGTGTGTAGAATGAGTGTGTAGGATGTGTGTAGGATGAGGAGTGTGTAGGATGTGTGTGGGATGAGGAGTGTGTAAGATGAGGAGTGTGTAGGATGTGTGTAGGATGAGGAGTATGTAAGATGAGGAGTGTGTAGGATGAGGGGTGAGAAGGATGTGTGTAGGATGAGGAGGGTGTAAGATGAGGAGTGTGGAAGATGAGGAGTGTGTAGGATGTGTGTGGGATGAGGAGTGTGTAGGACGTGGGGGGGGTGGGGAGNAGGAATAAGGAGTGTGTAAGGATGAGGAGTGTGCAGGGATAAGGAGCATGTGGGATGAGGAGTGTGCAGGATGTGTGTGGGATGAGGAGTGTGTAAGATGAGGAGTGTGTAAGATGAGGAGTGTGTAGGACGTGTGTAGGATGAGGAGTGTGTAGGATGTGTGTGGGATGAGGAGTGTGTAGGATGAGGAGTATGTAGGATGTGTGTGGGATGAGGAGTGTGTAGGATGAGGAGTATGTAGGATGTGTGTGGGATGAGGAGTCAGTAGGATGAGGAGTGTGCAGGGAGGAAGCTCAGCAGGAGCAGTGGTGGGCAGGGGTGGAAGGAGGGGCCCATATCCCAATCCCACTCCCCAGTAACACCACTGCATCCCCCCTCCTGTTTGGGGAAGCTGCTGAAGCAGAACTCGCCCGTTCCCCCCACACCCCACAAATGCAGGAGCTGGGGTGTCTGACCCAGCAGGGCTTTGTTTGATCAGCTCAGCCATCCTTCATCAGCTCCTGTGGGGATCTGTGGAAGTTCCCTCCTGCAGTCACTGCAAACACACTGAGAATTTTTCAAGAGTGACAAGAGCACTCTTCAGCAGCAGTGTCATCAGCAAAACAGGCTGAGGAACAGATAAATATTGTGACAGTGTCACTTCATCCACACGATGGAGAAAAGAAACCTGTTCCAGGAGCCCAGCATTTCAGAGAATATTGGTGTGTTTTACAAAACATTTTGGTTTTAACAAAGTGCCCATCATGGGAGGAAATTGCTAAATCAAGCTTTGAAGCAACTATTTAAACTATTTAAACACCCTGGGGAGGTTTAAAAGCCCTGTGGATGTGGCACTTGGGGACATGGTTTAGTGGCTTGGCAGTGCTGGGAGAATGGTTGGACTCCATGGTCTTGAAGGTCTTGTCCAACCTAAATAATTTTCAAGATTCTGAAGACAGAAGGGGCCTAGATCTCCCTCCTGGACTCTCAGAATCCTGGAGGGAACCATAAATCCATAAATCATCAGGGCTTCATCGAAGCCAAGGGAAACAGGAGACTCTACAGCACTTACAGACCTGCTCTCACAGGTGTAGCTCTTGGTAAGAGCAAGTGAAAAAAAAAATCTGAAATTCCTTTCCCCTGAAATCTGGGAAGAGCAACAGAACCAGAGGGAGTTTTACCCTGAAGGCTGTCCCTGGGGTGAGGTGCACGAGCAAAGCTCCCAGGAGTGGGGTAAGAGGAGGTATCTTCTGAAATGCTCTGCACCAGCAATGGCAGGAGAGTGGCTGAGGGGGCTGTCACCTGGGAACAAAGGACATCAAAGTCTGCAGGCAAAAGCTGCTTTTCTTCTGTTTCCCTCAAATATGTTGGGTTTGATGCCAGCCTTGGCAGTGCCACCTATTTATAGCTGTTGGCCGATGACAACAGCAAGATATGAAACTCAAATGCAGAGCATCCCAGCCCTTTGGGAACAGCTTTTCCTGCACCTTGGGCTCCTTGAACAAAGCTGACTGAGAGGATAAACTGAGCTCTGTAAAGCAGGAAGGGCAATGATGGTCTCTCATAGGCTGTCATTCACTTTATATATAAATATATGAGAAGTCACAGCAAATCAAGAGGAACAGCCCATCAAGGGTGAGGAGGGAGGCAAAGCCATCCTGGCTTCCCAAGTGTCACACTCCAGCTCTGCCCTGAGTCACTGCTCATCTCCAGCCCAGTGAGATGAGGGTCTGCAGCATTTGTCAGACAGGAAATAGCTCCAGCAAGGATTCCCTTCATATCCCACAGCGTGGGCTAGGAAATGCTCCTGGGAGATGCCATGGCCGGCTGTTCCTTTCTGCTGTGACTAAAGCCAAGCAGGAGGCTCACAGGATTTGCTCATGGCTGTGCTGAGGCTGTGATTTTCCCCATGGATGCTTTCCTCCACCCATGCACAGCTCTGCCTGTCCTCAGGCTCTGTCAAAGGCCAAGCCTGCCCACACCTTGCATTTGTGCTCTCTTTGTGTCTTATCCTCTTAGGATCTTCTTTGTGTGACTCTTTGGGGCCTGGCAGTGCTTTAGTGGGGCTTGGGAGAGACCTTTTCCCTGACATTCTCCTGGAAATGCCCTGAACGAGGGAATCTCAGTTCATTTCTCTTTCTGCCCCGTTTCCTTTGCAGGACGCTCCTGCTCTGGGATGGTGGATGCTCTAAGGAGTGCCTGTCATCAGCGCTGCTGCCCGTGGCAGGGGGCTGGAACTTGAGGATTTGGAAGGGCCCAAACCATCCTGGATTCCTTGAATTCCATGATTCTGTGCTCTCCAGGACAAGGCTGTCTCCTGTGTGGCCTCAAAGAGCTTCTCCAGAACTCATTAAATGGCACATTGGTGTCTGCTGAACCCCGAGTTTTATACCAGTGACCCGTGATCACAACTCCCAGCAGGGGATTTGGTCTTCCTGGGAAATCCCATGGAAGCTTTTGACACAGGGCCACACAATCCTTGTGCCAGCTCTGGCCTTTCAGCCCCGATGCCAGATGGGCACAGCCACGGGGACCTGGGGGAGGGCAGAGGGGCAGGGGCAGCACAGGCAGCACCCTCAGCCAGGCAAACACGCACTGGTGGTGCCAGCAGCAGCTCCAGCAGGGGAAACACCAGGAGAAGCCATCTGCAGCCCCCTGGGAGCACCCCAAACCCAGGGATGGGCAGCTCCCACAGCAGGCACGGGGACAGGGAAGGGGTGCAGGGAGCTGGCACAAACCCCAGCACGGCCCCTGCTCGGTTCCCAGGCAGCCTCACACACAGAGGGGCTCTCAGCAGTGCTCTGCTCCTCCTCATGAGATGTGATGGTCCCAGAAGATCCTCACTCATTTTTTGATGTTTCTCCACCCTTGTACCCTTCAGACAGGCTGAGAGGTGCTTTCCTTACTTTAATTTTTCTCTGGAACCAGGCAAACCAAGAAGCCAAGGCAAGCCCTGCTGTTCCAAATAACTGACAGAGCGAGGCCGTTCACAGGCACAGAAGTTACGTGAGTGGTTTTTTCCCTTGCCAGAGTAGAGTTTAATTTTCCATAAGGATACTGCAGAGAAATGTTTCTGGGAAGATGTAGGGGATGAAGGATTTATAAAGTCACATTTTTTCTGCTTCAGCTGCTGGATGCCTCCCCACCAACCTCTCCTTTGCTCTCCCCTGGGCCCAGCCCCCCAGATTTACCAGGTTAGCACCGAGTTAACATCTCTGATGTGCAGCAGCAGGGAAAAGCAGGAGTTTAACAAGATAGAGCAGGAAAATAAATACATTTACTGCTGTTAGTGGCACTGCTGGTTTGAGGAGGGATGGGAAGAAGGGCTGTGCAGAGAGACGATGTTTAGAAACATCCTGTTCTGGGCTGAATGCATTTCAGGAGTCACCAAACAACACAGAGAGTTCAGTGTCAAGCCAGCCAAGATGTCTCACTTGGAGTTAGAGAATTCCTGCCCATTTATTCCAGTACAACTGCAGTGTTTCCCAAGGATAACCCATCACCATGCCCCTATCCTTCACGGTGCTGGGGTCCCTGGTAGTTTTTTAGTTCCTTGTAGTGATTAATTTTCTTCCCTAGGTGCAGATACTGCCCAAAGGATTGGTAAAAGGGTCCTCCTGGCAGGAGCTGGTGTGGATCCATTGGCATGAATGGGAGCTCTCAGAGAGCACCCATGTGGACATTGGGTTCCTCTCAGCTTTGGGGCTGAAGCAGCAAGACAGCAGCAGAAGTTTAAACCCAAAGGTACTTTAAATAAAGGAAATTAACACAAAATAAAGAAAAGAAAAATGAAAACCTCTTCTAAACCACTGCATTTTCAGAAAGACAGTACCAAGGTGGTCTTTCCAGCCAGTTCCAGATGAGAGATTTCATTTTGAATCCTCCTCTCTCAAGCCTTCTCCCCTCACTATTGCTCTAAAAGATCATCCAGGCTCCTCCTCCAACTTTTCCCCGTGTTCCTTCCATCGTCACCCAGCTCACAGCCAAGGATATTGTTCATTTTAGATTTTCCATGCTCTGCTTTGGGTCACTCACCAGAATTAACAGCATGTCCAGTCTGTCTTCCAGCTGCCAGCTCTCCTCACTCCCTGATACAAGAGGGGATTTCATCCATCAGGTTCCTTCATTCAGGCAGCACAGAAACAAGTACAGCTGCAAGGAACTCCTCATGGAGAGAGGTGAGACTCTCTGGAAACAAAGGGTCTGGAAATGGCATTCCCAGCTTTCTTTGTGCAGCATTTCCACATCCCTGTTGTGTTAAGCTATGGACTCTCTATTTTATTGGTTTGGGGTTTTTTCCTCTCACACATCACACTTTTATGTAATTGGTTATCACACTTCCTTTCATTGGTTAATTATTCCATTTCTACTCTTTGCAGAAGAGGAAACCTACTCATTTCATGGACTAATTGAGCAGTTAATCAGATCATCACCCCTCACTAATGGTGTCAGCCCAAATTCCACACACAGATGTGTCCGGGTCCATCTTCACTGGAAAAATGCCCCTTCCTGAGACTTGAGACCTCCCCTTTCCAGCATTCCCACAGCAAGTGCCTTCCCAGCCTCCAGCAGGGATCCAACCCCTCAGCTCCATCTGGGGACAGGGGCACCGCTCCCTCCCCAAGGAGAGGGGCACAGCAGGGCAGGGACAGCTCAGTGACACCACTTCAGCACTTCAGTGGGTCTCAGCCTTGCCTAAAAGCACTTTTTGGCCCACGTCCCACCTCCCCTGGGCAGGGCAGCTGATCCAGCACAGGGGGCTCTGGAACTGGGGCGGACACTCCGCTCTTCCCACTGCTGGAGCTGGAGCTGGTGAAGCCCAGTGGGGGATCCACTGCTGGCAGAAACAAACTCCATCTGACTGCTGAGCAGTTCTGCCCTTCCCTGCCTCACTTTTCTTATCCTTAAATGCCTCCCTCTCTCCTCTCCCACACAGAGAGCACTTCCAGGAGAACTGAGCTCCTGTGGTGTCTCCTTGCAGTCAACTTCCAGAGCAGCTTGGAATTTCAACACATGCCTCAGAATCAGAAGGAAAGGTCACCAGGAGTGGACTGCCCTTGCTTTTTAAACTAATAATTTTTAAGTTTTCAAAGCCAAGCCCTTATCACTTAAAAAAAAAAAGGCAGAGAAGACATCAAAGTCTCCATCAGATTAGGCCTGAAACCTCAGAATTTTATTATAAATAAAAAGAAATCATTTCTCCTTTCTTGAGTGTGCAGATTTAAGAGACTGAATAAACATTTTGGCTTTTAATAAAACATCTCTTTTCCAGTCTTACGGTAGCACAGAGAATTTGGAATCATAGATTCAGAGTGGGCAATTTCAAGGTTGGATCAGGTGACCGAGAGCCAAATCCGACTGTGTTCTGAATCCCTCACAGAATGTTCATCCCTCGTATTCATGGACAACCTGTTCTGGTGCCTCCCAATTCCAGGAGCTCAACAGCTTCACCCAAGGCTCCCTAAATGGTTCAGAAACCTGCAGGGGACTAAACGAAAATGGCAGAAGAAATTGCTTTACACGACCCATATGATTAAGGGAGCCTTCACCAAAATGCAGTTGTAAAGAGAGCTGGCAAACCAGGTCAGGCTGGTTCCGCTCCCTCTGGTTGTCAGGAAGAACTCCAAAGGGATAAATATCTGGTTGCCTCACCAGTTAAAGTGCTTTAAGGGTTGGTTCTCCTTCGCTGTTTCATTTTCTTTTTCAATCCACCTCGCCATGGCCAGGTCAAGTGGACACATCTCCATGGGAGCCTTCTGGAATCTCTCAAGTGCATCCTCACTTTGGAAGGAGCACAGGGAATATTTTGAGAGCCCAGCTTCATTCTGAGCAGTCCCTGTCTGCCCACCCATCACCACAGGGCTTCTGCAGAGGCTCCTGCCCAAAGCGATCTGGTGGAAGGCTCTGCTGCCCTGGGAGACCTCTGGAAAATCCCTCGTGGATTCCACCTTGCTGCACCCACTCCATGGTGCAGCTCCCTGCTCCAGAGCCTGTTTAGATGCTCTTATTAATGGCTTTGTTCTCTCACTTCTCAAGCTGACAGTTTATTTTCTCTCCTCCAGGTTGCTGCCATCACACCAGGGAATATTTACAGCTGTCTCTACCCCCTGGCCATGCATTTTCCAGACAACTTGCTCATGGGATATGCACACTCCCTGAAAGGAGAGGTAGGGAACTCTAAATTGAATTGAGGATGAGTCTCTCGGGGTGCACAGGCTCCTTGTGGCTCCCTGAATTTCCTCCCAAGCTCCCCAACACATGGAAAATTAAGACCCCACATCAAAAGAGTTCAAAAGCTGACTCTAAAAAGCACCCCACAAGGTGGGGAGAGATTCAGGGGGAATTTCTTCATGGAATGGGTTGTTAAACACTGAAAACAGCTGCTCAGGAAGGTGGTGGAGTCCCCGTCCCTGGAGGTGTCCAAGGAGGGACTGGATGTGGCACTCAGTGCTCTGAGCTGGGCACAAGGTGGGGATCAGGCACAGCTTGGACTTGATGGTCTGGGAGTTCTTTTCCCACCAGAATGATTCTGGGATTCTGGGAAATCTGGGAATCTGGGAATCTGGGATTCTGTGAGCCAGCTGTATCCTGGTGTTGGACTGCTGGAATAGAGCTGGGAGGGCCCTTGTTGGAGCCACCTGCTGTGCTCAAGCCCTTTGATCTCAGCCTGGCCTGACCACAGCTAAGCCTGGGCTTGGCCTTGCTGACCCCGGCTTGGCTTCCCAGCTGGATCCAGGATCTGTCACCAGGAGCCAGTCTGGACATGGCTGCCTGAGCCCCGTGGTGGCTGCTGGACCTCTGCTCTCAGCAGGGCCTGGGGGCTGCAGCAGGACATCGCTCCACGCCTGCCTCACAGTTCCCCACTCCTGCCTCACGTTCCCCTTGGAGCAGCCCCCTCCTGCTGCTCCCTGCCAATTCCCATCCGACTGTACTTGTTGGAAAACACGGTGCAGAAAAGCAGGGAGATGTGGGAGAGCATCTTCCTTCCTCTTGTTACAAAACAGAGCTGAGTTGTTTCTGGCTTTGCAGAGCTTGTCGCTGATATTTTCCTTCCTGTGCTTTCCCCTCAGGCTCCTCTGCTCCAACCAAAAAAGAAGAAAAAAAAAAAAAATCCCACCATTTCATTGGAAAGGAGCCAGTTGCTGGGTGAATCATCGCTGTGGATTCACACTTAGGGCTGTCTGTCACTCTGCTGTTGGCCTCCTCAGCTGGTAATTGGGATGTGCTCTTTCCCGTGCCAGGCAATCCTGGGAAAGGCAAGTTCCACTGGGAGCTGGGACACCACACAGCTCTCCATCCTCAGGACACCTCAGCCCGGATCCCAACCTCTGCTGCTGCAGATAGGGAGCCTGAATGGATGCTTTGTGCAAATAGAACATTAATTTTCCTGACAGGGTAATAATAAAGCCACTAAATCAGTACCAGGATGTTTTGCGTTACACACACTATTTAAATGACTTGTCATCCCTACAAATTGTACACTGGATAAATGACTGCTCCAATGTTTACACATGTGACTTAGAATTGAGACTTTCTAGCCATGAAGTGGCATTAGTGAAGAAAAATGTGCTGGGCAGTGATAATCCTCGAATAATTCACTCTTCCTGAACAGGAACTGTCTCTCCTGAAGTGTTTTAATGCTGGCATCAAAACATGACCTCCTGAGCCACTGTTTAATCAACATCAAAAGGTGAAAATGAGGGAATATGCTCCAGGATCCTGCTTCTTGCAGGTGCAGGTGCTCACAAAGCTCTGAGCACGCAGCTAGAAGATGTGAGCTCGCTCTCTCCTCACCATCAAGGGTTTACCACTACCACTGATGGCTCCAAGCAAAGTTCAGCCCCTGCTTCAGTGTGGATGGCTTGGACAGGCTTGCCAAGAGCAGAAGCTGCACAATATGTTCCAGGGAGAAGAATTCTGGTATTAGGAGTTGCTCTCCAAGATCCTGAAGCTGTTCTGACCTGTGGCTGGTGTCTGCTCTGCTTCACAGTGTGTCCTTTGGGAAGGCCCTGCCCTGCTGGAGGCTCAGCAGGGAGCACAGGCAGCACCCACCATGCAGGGCTGTGTTCTCTGGGCACATCTCAGTGTGCAAGGCAAGGCCTCCTGGCTTTGGAGGAACTGCAGCATCACAGCGAGGTTGGAAAAGACCTCTGGAGTCATGGAGTCCAACCTATGACCCAACACCACCTTGTTAACCACACCATGGCAGGCCCAGTCTTTCCTTAAACACCTCCAGCCAGAGTGAAAGCAAGCATCCTGCAGGAACAGCTCAGGGCACACACATGAGGACTTATCCCACTCCTTTTGGCAAGGTCAGACAGCATTCCTTCATTTTGTCTCCCTGTGGCCAAGTCGAAATTGTGAGCTGGGCTCCCTTGCACTGGAGGATGCCCAGTCATGATTTGGACACACCAAACCAGCCAGTTTTGGGGCTGATCCCACCCCATCCACAAGGAACAGCTGGTTTTCTGTAGGAACAGGTCCTTGTGGAAGACTGAAAAGAAAAATTCCCATTCCTCCTTGCCAGCTGGACCAGCAGCTGAGCTAAGTGATAGGGAGTTGTGGATGGACTGCCATTTATACCTCTTAATCTCTGTAATGCTCTCACAAAAGATCATGCCCTGAGATGTGTCCTGGTGCATGTGGAGGGCATTGGATGAAAGATTTATGGGGACAACACAAAGTCCTTTTCCATTGAGTGGCTTTTGTAGTGTGTGAGCCAAGTATTCCAGGAGGAGGTTTGCTTGAAAAAGAGCTGTTTCTTTCAAGCCTCCCATCTTAAGCCATAAGAGAGCAGCAAATGCAGTGAAAAGAGTGCCCTGTCCCAGGAGCACGTGTTTGGTGACAAGGGCCACAGTTCAAATGGTTTTGGCAGGAAAGGACCATGGCCTGCAGCTGGCAGGTCCCTCTCACATCCTGCACAATCACTGTGATTTCAAGTGCAGATAACACCAATTGCTCAGTTTGAAGCACTCAGAGCTGTCACAGGGACTGGAAGGAATCACTTGTGGGATCAGAAGCTGCTTGCAAACCCTTTGCTGGCTCTGCTGAAAGGAGATGCAGAGTGCAGGGCTGGGCAGGCTGGGGGGAGCAGGTCTGCTCTGGAAATTCCTGAGAATTTAAGGCTTTGCTCCAAGGACAGCACTGGGATGTCAGGATTGGGACTAAGGCAGGCAGACCTGTGTGCCCAAGGACAGATGAGGCAGGAGGAACCCCCCTTTTGCCCTTCCCTTGCCCACCCTCGCAGTTAGGAACACCCTGCCAGCTTTGGGACAGCCCCATGATGTGAAGTCCCCTTGAGTTTTCTGCCTTGCTCTGCCACCTATCTGTGTGTGGCCATGAAACAGTCACTGTCCTTCCCTGCACCTTCAGATCCCCCTTCCTATCCCAGCCTGTGGGATGTTCACTCACTGGACACAAATACACAGCACCGTGGGGAGCAGTCTTACCAGGTACAGCCCTTGACTGAGCACAGGCAAGTCATCCCTATGGGAATCACCTCAGGACTCTCCTCCTTTGCCAAACGAGGAAATGCTTACTCAGCTGCCCCTTCAGAGGGAGAGCAGCCAGGGAAGTGAGTAATGCTGGGACTCCACACGGGCCCTGCACCTCAGGCCCTGCTCTTTTGCTGCCTGCTTGAACTTTGTCTCCATATTAAGCTGCATGTCTTTGATTCCCCAGCCTTCCTGGGAAGCTTCCAAGGCTTCTTGCTTCGAGGCTCATGCTATGGCAGCGTTCCTATTACCAGCCAGAAAAGTTTGGGAGTTCAGAACACGGTAAAGTTACACAACCTCTATTAAAATAACACCACAGCAGCAAGCTCTGCTTTCCCCGTCTCAGTAACAACCACTCTGTTCTCTTCCAGGAGAAAGTCTTGCTGAATTTTTCTGGCTGCACGAGCCTGAGCCCCTGGTGTTAATCCCCAGCCCTCTCCAACCCCTGATTTCAGCTCCTTGCCATGCCTGGCAGTTCACACAGTCGAGCAGCAATGATTTTTCAGGACCATTCAACCACTGTGTTCCCTAGAAAAGCCTGGCTGGGAGACGAGCCTGTATTCCTGTGCATGGCTGTGTCCCTTCCAAAGTGGGCCGTGGGGTGGTGGCAGTGACAAACCCTGCTGTGGGATGGCCATGCAGCACAGCAGGGACAGGCTGGCTCCAAGGGGAGCACTTTCCTCCCAGTAAACCACAAGGAAACTGGAACACTTCTGTACCAAAGCACCACAATTAGAAGAAGCAGATTTATCTTGGTGCTGTGCCACAAAACTGATGCAGCCTCTGCACTAAACAACCAGGAGTGCCCACTGTGTTGGACAAGAGAACACAGAATATCCTGAGCTGGAAAGGACTCATAGGATCATCCCTGGCCCTGCACAGACCCCCCAACAGCCCCACCCTGGGCATCCCTGGCAGCGCTGCCCAAACGCTCCTGCAGCTCTGGCAGCCTCAGTGCCCATTCCCTGGGGAAGGAGCCTTTCCCTGGTGTCCAGCCTGATCCTCCCCTGGCACAGCTCCATGCTGTCTCTGCCCCCTGACTGCCTCATTTTCTCTTTTTTTTATTTTCCTCCTTCCTACTTGTTTTTTCTTGTCTCGTGTGCAGCTGTTTCCCTTGAACAAACCCCGCACATCTCGTGCCTTCCAAAGCCCCAGCTCAGTGCTGGGCTGGGATTTCTGAGCCCTCCCAGCCATGCCAGCTATTCCCTGAGCACACACCAACACATTCCTGGGGCCGCAGGATGAATCGGGCTGCTACTTACGCGAGCATCGTGTTACAGGCATTTGCAAGGGGCCACTGGCACCTCAGCTGTCGCTGGCTTAAAATAAGCAGAGTTGCTGGGTCTGGTGGCTCTGCACCTCGTTGTGACAGTGGTGTATTAAAGACAAGGTCCCAACAAGGTTTTGATTCTGCTCTCAGCAAGATGCTGCAGAAGAGCTAAGCTTAGACATCATTTAATCACAGCTTTATAGGCTTCTTAAAGCACCATGAAAGAAATATGTTCCTCAGCCCAGGCAGTGTGTTTTATTATGCTCATCCAGCAGCATAACCTTAGTTTAACTCCAGGTTAATGAAACTTAGGGTAGCACTGAAAGAATAAAAAGTGCCAGGGAGCAACACAAATCCTAAATGTACATCTTTCAGTTGTACAACCTTAGATTTGACCTCGGGAACAGAGTTGTAAAAGCAAAAGCCACCTGAACTAAAAGTTTTACTGAAGAGGCCAAAATGAGGCTGAATGCTGTGGGAGTTCTTGGCAGGGACTTGTCTTTCAATGTGTCATGAAAGGTTCACAACGAGACTTGCATTTCCTCTCTTTGCATCACAGTGGTGGGCAACAACTGCCTGCCAGGCTTGGAGCAGCTTTCTAGTGCACCACTTCAAATAAATACACTCACTCCTTCCCCATTAAAATATGCTGGAATGACTCTCCATGAGGAAATGCTTCCGTGGGCACTTTTAAGATGAGCAAAGCTCACGGGAGCCATAAATTGCTGTGGCAGTGCAGTAAGGGCTGGGAGAAACCTGCCTGTTCTTGCCTGGGCTGGTGGTGGTCTTTTAGTTAGGCTTTTAGTTAAAAGTGTGAAACCACACGGCTTCAGATCCTCCCTGAGTCTCTCTCACCATTGTCCCTGCTCAGGTACAACACCTGGAGTGCTGTGCCAGCATTCCCAGAGCTACTGAGCTTCCAGCAGGAGAATAGAGGCACACAGCTCAGGGAAAGCTCTCTGTGCCCTCATGCTGAGTCCTGAGGCACACAGTGTCCCCAGGGTGCCCCTCCTCTGAGAGGTCACACAATTTGGTTTGGGTCAGGTTTGGGTCAGGAGGGACCTCAACTAGTTCAAGGACAGGGATGCCACCCACGAGATCAGCTCCAGGGCCCATCCAACCTGGCCTTCCTAATTTCTGCCCATGCCCTGTAACTCCTCACGCTTCTCCATCCCAGCCCTCCCTAATCCTCCACTCAGAGATCCAAAACTCCAGAGCCCTGAGCTACCCCTTGCTCCAGTCCCACATCATCCTCTCCTTGGCTACTGAAGAGCCCCAAATTTATTCTCCAAACCACCTCAGATCCATCCTGGAGCCACCACTGTTCCCAAATCCATATCTGACCCAATGGAACTCCACCCCCAGCCTGGGGCACTGGCACCAGCTCAGCTCCACAGCTGCCCTGTCCTGCTGAGAGCAGAATTCCATGGTTTGCTTAGGCCTTGAGCACGGTTTGTGTGAGAAGGGACTTGGATTGTGACCCACTTGGCTCGTAACAGATGTCCCCAGCCCTGTGGCTCACTGGGAATGAGGGTCACTGGGCTGACATTTCCATGCAGGAATGCACAGCCCATCTCTGGGTGCAGCTGATCTCCTCAGGCTGTGCAGGAGCTGATGGAAGAGGCTGGATTGCGGATTCCTGCAGAAGATAGAAAGGAAAGTGGGGAGAGACAGGAGCTCCTGCCCAGATCTTGCAGGCAGAAGTGCAAACAGCCCCAGCTTTGCCTTCCCAAAACTACCCTGAAGCAGAAAAGGAGCCAGCTCTGACATGAAAGATGCTGTGCTGGGCTCTGCCCAAGGAGGCAAAAGCCTTTTGCAGACCAGGAAATGCCTGCAGGAGTCCTTCTTCCTGCTCAAGTCACACTGATATGCCTGGAGAGGAGAAGGCTCTGGGGGACTTCACTGAGGCCTTCGAGTTCCTGAAGGGGACTTTTGAAAGAGGAAGAGCAACTTTTTGTGTGGGCAGGTAGTGATAGGACAAGGGGGAACTAAAATGCTACTATTCTGGTTTAATGAGTAGTTTTGAATTAAAACTGAAGGATTTCTGCTTTTAAGTGAAGTGAAAATGAACTTGTGCCCTAATTCCCTCTACTCTCCCCCTGTTCCTGGAGTATTACAGGACCATCATTCTCAGAAACTTCCTGTGTCTAAAGAGGCTCCAAGAGAGCTGGAGAAGGACTGGGGACAAGGACCTGGAGTGACAGGACAACGGAATGGCTTCTAACTGAGAGCAGCTTTAGATTGGATATTAGAAAAAAATTCTTCCCTGGGAGGGTGGGCAGGCCCTGGCACAGCGTGCCCAGAGCAGCTGTGGCTGCCCCTGGATCCCTGGCAGTGCCCGAGGTCAGGTTGGATGGGGCTGGGAGCAGCCTGAGATGGTGGAAGGTGTCCCTGCCCATGGCAGGGGGTGGCACAGGATGAGTTTGAAGGTCCCCTTCAACCCAAACTATTCTGGAGTTCTACAACGATATCCCTGATCTTTCACTACCAGTGCAACACCTTCATCCAGGCTAACCCCAACCCTCTTTGGGTGGTTTGATTTTTGCCCTGGATAGATAAGAGCTGTTCAAGCCCTTCTGTTCTGTATTCCCCCACACGAGCAGCACAGATTTTGGAAGGATGGTGCTCACCACCCAGCTGCATTCCTGTACCTGCAGGGTGCCCACGGGTTCTGCTTGCCTGGAACCTCCAGAATGCCAACCCAAATCAGGGCTCTGCTGTGCTCACAGCCAGGAACAAACCCTGGCATGCAGAGTTTGCAGTCAATATTCCCCATGTTGCATTCCCCACGTTATAGACAGAAACAGAGACCTGAGGAGCCTGTTTACAGCATATTTAAGCTCCAGGAAAGACTCTCCTTGACTTCCCCAGGTTTTGGATCACACTCAGGGAAATTAAGCAAGTTGCCAAAATTCACACAGTGAGTCTGTAGAAAAGCCAGAACCCAAAAGCTGGATTTGCCAAGCCCCAGCCCTCATGCTCCAGCCAGCCCGATGCTGGAGGTGCTGGAATGGCAACAACAATCTGCTCGAGTGTGAAATCCTCGCTGCCAGCCTGGCAGTGCTCACAGCTCCCTGACCTGCTCCATTGCTCACACCCAGGATTTTCCTTGAGCAGACAGGAATTGCAGAGAAGAGCCAGCACTGCCAGGTCCCTGGTAACTCCCTGGCCTCAGGGAAAAGGGGAAGAGGCTCTTTTTCAGGGATTGAGATTCGTTGGCATCACTAGGGTGCTTCATGGTGCCCCACGGAGGCAGCTTTGGGCAGCTCAGGCACCAGATTTGCAGGCTGTGAGATCCCTGATGGATTTGCCTCCCTGTGGGATGCATCCCAGGGATGTTTGCTTTGCTGCAAGTCAGCCACAAGGCCTGAGGCTCAGCAGGCACTCTGCCTGCTCCAGTGACCCTCTCCCTCAGTGTGAGAGGATGAGGTGATGGACACTGCCCAGCCAATGCATTCATTTCATTCCACCAATTAAATCCTGAGGTTTCCCCCCCACTCTTTCATCCATGAGTGAGTTTGGCATTGTTTTATTTGTTTGTTAAGCTGCACATTCCAGCTAAGGGGCTTTCCCTAAAGAAAAATAGTTATTGCCTTGGACAATGGATTATTTGGAATCACTTCATCTATCAATAAAGTGCAGCCTTCTCTGCAGGGAAATGCAGCAGCAATTTAACAGCAGGGGCCAGGAATGGAGACAACTGCAAAGAATGAACAACTGCACCAAGGAAAACTGCAAAGAAAACTGAATGTACCTAGGCACAAACAGATGTTTGATTTTGGCTAAAGTCTAAGAAGCAATTGTTAGAAAAGTCTCACTTAAGCTCTTCTGACTAAATGCCCCTTAGTTTTGGATCTTATAAAAGCATCTTCTGGAGAGAAGGTGAGATGGTGAATCTATTTGAAGTAACCAATTTGAAAATCAAGTATTCTGAGGGGATTTATTTAAAGATCTTGCCACTGTTCTGGGTTCTGAAGCTCTATTTTTATGCCTTTGTTTTCATTTGAAAGAGAACACATTATTCCAACTGCCCTATGACTAGCAAAGATGATTATGAAAAAGAAAAGAAATGTGCATTTCCTTCTTCCCCAAGCCAAGGAATTTGCATGCTATAATAATGGATATGAATTTAACAAAGCAGAAAGCCCAGACATCTGTGGTGACACCATCCCCCAGCACTTTGCTGCACGTGGGGGATGCAAGAGACCCACAGGAGCCCTTGAGAAAGGGCACAGATTTGAGGAGGGTGTTGAGGTTTGAAACAAGCAAATGGTCTGGGCTCCCAGCCCTGCTGCATTGCCTCAGTCCTGGCTTTATAAAGATCTGGGACACACCGTGGATTTCCTCCCCTGCTCAGAGGGCTGGCAGTGCTCCAGTTTGCTTGGGGCTGCCCAGGGGAGAGTCCTCTCTAAGAGACAGCCTTAAAATCAGTCATTTGTTGGTTCAGAAGTGCAGTCCACTGGTATATGACAAGTTTTACTTCAATGTTTCATTCCTTGGCTGTGTGGCCCACAGGAACTCGGTGGATGTGAAGAGCAGCCGGTATTACAGAGCAGTACAAGGTTCCAAAGCAAAGCAGCCCCTCAGCCCTGCCAGGACCTGCCTGGTGCCCACCCATGCCCAGGAACAGCTCACACCAGCTTGGCAGAGATTCACACAACACTGATGGCAAAGATTTTTTTTCCTCCTCCTACACAGAGAAAGAACAAACCCATGAATTTACCTCAGGAAAGGAATGAGCAGCAGGTTAATCAGAGTCCTGAGGGAGCGATGAAATGGAGAGCAAATACTTGTCTTCACTGTTTTCCAACACGGGAACAAGTTAAAAAAACCTCAGTGAAATCCTGAGTGTTGAACTCAGGAGGAGAATATCCTGTCCCAAATTACAGCAGCTCTGTGGGAGTCTCAAACTCAGGATGTCCAAGGTTTTGAACTTCAAACTGATACTTTAATGAAATATGAATTCTGCCCTACGGAGATTTTTTTAAGAATTTTAGATCTTGTTTACAACATGCAAACAGACCTCAGCTTGTAAAATGGAAGGTTGAGGATTCCATGAATTTGGTCAGACTTTCTTCTCTTGCAGAAGAAAAAAAGACAAAATTGGGGGAACCTCAGGAGGTTTTTTACCATTTCTGGCAAAACCAGGGAAGATGTGGAGGAGGTGATGAAACATGAAACTGCTGAGCAGAGTCAATCTTGAACCAGGGTGCAGCACCACGGTTTTGTGGCTGCTCGATGTCATCACAAGATCTCTAAAAGTTGTTAGATTTGTTTTGCAGGGAGTCAATCATTCTCATAAAGTTTCTCACTGAAGAATTGAGAGCATCTCAGTGAAGAATCGATAGCCAGTAATATGTGTCAGTGTGAGCTTGTCACCAACAGATGCAAGCAAAAAAAAAAAAAAGGTTAATATTTGGGAAGAAATAATATTCTCACCAAACATGCAGCTTTAGAACACTCAATCTCACATGGGCTTCCACTGCACCAGCAGCTGGTGCTGTAAGAAAAAGCAAAGGAGGGTAGATGGGTTGATGAAGCATTTCAAGCTTTTCTAGATTAAACATTTTGATTTTCTCTAAAGTGGATCAAAAAACGTTCTTACATTTGACAGACAGTGTCAGGAACAAAGCTCTGTATCTGCTGCAATTTGAGATGTGTGCTGTCAGTGAGGGAAGAGAGGGACACATCCTGTTTGTCTCCTGCTAAAACACTCCAGGTTTGGGCCACGGAGGGAAAACACCAGGAGCTCCACAGAAATACGGATAAAGGAGGGGTTGGGGAGGGTTTCCAGAAGAGTTGAACACTCAGACTCAGTGAATCATGGAATGGTTTGGATTGGAAAGAATTTTAAAGCTCATCCCATTCCAGCCCCTGCCGTGGGCAGGGACACCTTCCAGGATCCCAGGGTGCTCCAAGCCCTGTCCAGGCTGGCCTGGCTCTCATTCCCAATGCTTCCCTGGAGAGAGGATCTTCTCTGGAGAGGGAAGTGCTTGTAGGCACCCAAAGAACAGCTGGGTAGTTTTTGATTTACAGAAATGCTTTGAAAAAAAGTGGAATTCCCGAGCCTACCTCACATTTCCCGACAGCTTTGCTTGTGCCTCCCACAGGAACTCTGCCAGCAGAGAATATCTGTCCCTCCCTGCCAAGCCATGCCCAGCCAACATCCCACATCCCACTGCTCCCCAGGACTGAGCAGAGCACAATAAAGGTGCTCAGTCCTCCTTGTTCCCCCGTTTTCCCTGTAGGACAGAGGGAACCACACAGGTTTTAGCAGGGCAGAGCAATTCCAGGCCACTGGGAGCTCAGGCCTTGCTGCAGCTCAGAGGAAAGTACATCAGAAACAGAAGCAAAAGGCTTTTACAACCACCCTGAGGGTGTAACCCATCCTTCCTGAGCTCAGCTATCCTGGAGCCCTCTGGACCCTCCTCTGCAGGTCGGTCCTGATGCTTTCCAGGGCAAGGAGTTTGACAGGGAACCTCAAGACTCACCAGCTCCTCCTGCAAAGGGCTGGAAGCCTCTCTCGACTTTCAAACAGGCTCCTTTGAAAGCAGCAAACTTCAGAAATGCTGGTGAAGCCCAGCTTAGGAGGATTCCCATCTTCCTGCACATTCCTGTCTTCCTGAGGTGGGATCCAGGCTCAAAATGAACCTGCTGCTGCTCTGCTTCCACCCTCTCCTGCTGTTTCCCAGCTGAATAACCAGCAAAAACCAAAGCTCAAGGCAGAAATGGCATTGGGATGGTGAAAGAAATCCATCTAATGTTCTACCCATGAAATCCATGGAGGAAAATGTACTTCCAGAGGAGCAAGGAACCCTCTCAGGGGAAAGAGGAAACGGGGACAGATTTAATAAAGTGCATAAATCAGGTGCACAGCAGGAAGGAGCCAGAGCAGGATCTCACAGCAAGACAAAGCAGAGGCAATTCTGGGGACTCAGAGGTCGCCCTCCCTCGTGGAGCAGGTCCAGATGCCCAGGCAATGAGCCCCAGACACTCCTGCTGTGCCCCTTCAGCAACCAGCTCCACAGGGCTGGGACAAGAGAGCAAAATCCATTGGCTCCAGGAATCTGCCATGTCCTTGGACACACAGAGGTCTCATTAATACATGGAAGTGTCTGCCAGCCTCAAAGCAGGGGCAGGAGTCAGGGAGCAATGAAACACCTCGAAAATGCTCATAAAGGTGAACCAGAGAGAACAGGATTGGTGCTCAAAAAGAGGCACAAGCAACTTAATTGTAAATAGTTTTGTCTTAGGCAAGGAATGTGACAGTACATTGGGAAAATTGAGGGGTTCTGCTGATCCATATCCAGAAAAGAGAACAGTCCAGGAGGACAAAGGTGGGGATTCTAAAGGATGGAAAAGCAGCCCCAAGTCTCTGTCTCCATACCTTGTCCCAAGTGAGTTCAAGCATAACCAACACTCAGCAAGTCAGGAGAAACCTGAAGATTGAAAGCATTTACATTAATAGAGAGCACTTAGAGGTATCAATTACACCAACAGCACCGAGCAAGGGGGATTCTTCTTTGTTCATCAGGTCTGAAACGAAACGTTAATTGTTAAAGATGGGGAAGATACAACGTGTGGGCGAGTCCTGCCATTAAGCTCTCCCACTTCGCTCTGCAGGAGCAGCTATTTTAGTTTTAAATCACAACATAAACCTAAGCAACAAGGGCCTGATCCAGCCTGACAATTCCTATGTTTCTCCATTGCTTATATTAATTTGAAGGCCATCTTTTAAATTCACATCCTTCTCTCAGGACTGATCCTTTAGGTACAACCATAAAGCAGATTATCCATGCCCAGCCCTCTGTAAGAAGGTCAGCCCTTCAGATGGGCTTAGTTACACTGTGCCCTGGGCATATCTGCCTGAAAACATCTGATTTCAGAACTGCATTGTTTGATTTGAAGGAAAAGGCAATCCAGATGGGGATGTGCAGAGAGCTTGGCGAGTGCTGCTCTGCTTCCCTTTTTTTTTTTTTTTTTTTTTTTTGCCCCTTTCCAAGCATTTATCCTTCTTTGGTGTCCAGCAAGTCATTTAGGAGAGGGCTGGATTGCAGTGGCAGCAGAGAGGTGGGGCCTGGCAGAGGGCAGGGGTGACTGCTCAGCTCTGCAGAGGCTCCCTGAGGGCTGTTTGTTTGCTGTGCACACCGAGGCAGCTCCTGCTCCATCACCACGGCGCAGTATCGATGTCCAGGCACCTCCACAGACCCTCTGAGCCACTTCCCAGGACTGCAGATGAGGGGAACAGAGGTGCCAGAAGACATCCTGAGTGAGGAACTGTTGCCTAGTTCTCTCAGCTTTCTGATGTTTTTACTTTTGGAGTCAGAGTTCTCACAGTTTTTCATGTAAACAATAGCTATGTTCTCCTAGCTGTAGGGCTGTTTCCATACCTGCACTGTGACAAGGGGGCCCTGATGGGCATCTCTTGTAGCCAATGTGTTTGTAGACGAAGTGACCTTGTTCACCCAATCCTTGTCCTGGTTAAGAAATCCATAAATCTGGAAGTTAATAAACATAGGCCCTTTTAGCCCTTCTGAAATCTCTCGTGGTCGTGTGTTCTCTCTCCTGTCCTAGAGCAACAAGGAACAGTGCACAAAGGAGCCAATGCAAAGTGGGAATGCAACCAAGGGGGAAGCCAGAATTATCTCAGTACCTACAGCAAGCCAGACAAGCCCAGGACATGCCACAGGCACCCTAAAATGCCGAGGAATCACAGCATCATTCCTCTGCTGCATAAATGACATTCAGAGCACGCCTAACTTCTCCAGAGATCAGTGCAAGGGCTTGTCACACTGTGACATCTGTCCCATCACATCCCCAGCACGTCACCCACGGAGAGCAGCACGGGGAGGTGGTGGCTGGGGAAGGATTCCAGCACAGCCCTTCCTGACCTTTCCTCTGCACATCTGCTACCAGGAGATGAGGGAGAAAGCACCCAGCAGAGCCACGAAGGCAGATTCAAGGAAGATCTGTCTCACATTTGCTTCTTTTGAACAGCTGGAGACAGCTGCAGAGTTTTCCATTCCTAAAAGCACAAAATCTACAACCTAGAGAAGATTTGGGTTTTTTTCTGGTGACACAACAGAAGCCTTTTCAGCTACAGAACTTGATAGGAAAAAAACAACAAAAAAACCCCAAACCCCTGCCCTTGCCTTGCCTTGCTTGGTTTTCAAGTCAAGTCTCCCCATTTTCTAGTAAATCCCAGCTTTATCCTGTCAGGTGCCAACAAATCCCAGAATTATGGACTCTAAGGAACACTTCCAAATGCTGCCCCTTGTCCCCAGTCTGACACATCCTCTGTGCTGCTGGATCCAGCACAGACAAGGCAGAGCTCCTTCATGAGTTCCCATGGGATCACTGAGATCCCTACTTGTCCTGCTGGGTTGTGAGAGGGCAGAGCAGTTGCAGAGAACGTCATCCATGCATCCATTTATCCAAATAAAGCTAAAGAGCAGCAAACCCCAAGTTTGGAAGGCATCACCACCTGCTCTTCCACAGAGGTAAAACAACCAAACCTTCAGTCCCCAAGGCCAGCGAGCCACAGTCACTGCAGCAGGTTTTTGATGTTCACCTGCTTGAGCACAGCTATTTTTAGCAGGTCATTTATTTGAGAGCAGGCCCTGGGAATATCCATTTCCTACTCAGCTGGGCCAGTCAGGCTGTGTTTGCTGCTTGCTGAGTTTCTCTCTACACAGAAAAAGCTCGTCAGGGCTTGGAGAAATGTGAGTGAGGCAAAGGGAATCAGCCTGCAGGCCCCAGGGATGGCACAGAGCTGTCACATCCTCACCTAACCCCCCCACTCGCCTCCAAATGAGTTTTGCATGGCCAGTGACAACACTTTGTGTCTGGGCTGGTGTTGCCCACACTGGGAGAGACTCAGCCAGCAGCAGGGACTGGGTGTGCCAGCAGGAAGGCAGGGGGGCTGGCACCAGCTAAAACATCTCACCCCAAATCCACGGCTCACTGAGCTCAGACTTGTTGCTTCCCAGTGCAAATCCTCAGCTGGGAGGAAGTGGCAGAGTGGCAAAGATCCTGCACTGGATCCTAGAGGAGGACCCAGCTCTGTGGGGAAATCATTCCTGGCTTGCCTGATGCTTCCCCTGAGCACAAACCCAGGGCCCTGGGGGCTGTGCAGTCCTGGCCCTGCACACCCTGCAGCTCCCACCCCCTGGCAATCACCTCCTGCTCCCAAATCCAAACCTCAGCATCTGCTGTGCTGCCCCAGGGAAGGGACCAACCACGGGACCCTGGAATGTTGCAGGGCACAGGGACAAATTCCCTGTTCCATGGGCAGCTCTGAGCAGAGCTGGGCTGGGCACACACAGGCTCTGTTCTCAGAGTAGATCTCTGGCAGCACCTTTGGTGAGGTGGAACACATTTGCCTCAGTTTACCATTCCCATTTCCCTCAGTGCCACCAGGGATTATTGTGCCTGTTCTTTTATTTAGATTTTGATGGCACCACATCCCTCCCTAAATTGTCTCTGCTGTTTGAATGCCCTCATCCATCCCTTGTTATTTCCTCCCTCAAACACATTTTGGCTTCTTCTCCAGGTCCTTCCCATCCCCTCTGAGATTGTCCTGATGGACAAAGAGCTCCCACACCTCAAGGAGCCATCCCTGCATCCTGGGGCTCTCACTCCTCCCTGTTCAGCTGTACCAGGGCCATTTTCTAGGAGCTCCCCCACTATCGCCTGCAGCAGAAATCCCAGGGGACAGTTCAGGGGAGGTGCTCCTGCTGATCTTTCACTCTCCAGATTCCAGTTTTGCAGCTTATTATTGTAGTTACTGAGACAAAATCTGAACCTTCTGGGAAGAAAGAAAGAGGGAAGGAAAAACCCCAAATTCCAGCCATGATCTCCTGATTCAACACTGAACCCAGAGCAGTCTGGATGTAAAACTCAAGCCACGCTGAGGTTCAGTTTTCCATTTACCCTGCTGTTTCTTCTTCCCCAGAATGACCCAGCTCTGAATTTTGACACCCTGAGTTCCCTTAGCTTGGCAAACACGAGCACTGAATCCCACTGACACCTCTTGTCTCACTGTTATTTCTGTATTTGTTGGCACCACAGTTAGAGCAACAAAAACCTTTTCAAACTCAGCTGATGTCAGGAGTTGTGAAGAGACAAAACCTCCCTGAGCCTGTGCAAGGCAGAGTCTGCTCCTCAGACACCACAACTCTTTATAAAACCCCTTGTCTCTCATGCTTAAAGCTTCTGGGATCAGTGACATGTTGAAAATAGGGTCAGCTGCCACAAACGCCAAATCCTGCTACTGCCTCCAGACATTTCCCACCCTTTACCCCAAGAGAAAACATTTAAGGCAACCTTTCAAGCAGCCTGTTTGAATGAAACTCAATGATCCTCCTGGCTTTCAGCAGTGCTCACTTTGTTCCTGGCTCTGTGGCACAGCTCAGCACCTCAGTACTCACAGACAAAGAGGCATCATCTGAGCACAGCAGACTAGGGGGTGATTGAGGAGAGATTTTATAGAGATTTATAGATAGATACATATTTATATGAGCATCCAGGCAGAGGAAAGGATCCCACACAGCATCTGCCTACCCACAATGACCAGAAATTGTAAAAAAATTTGGACCAAAAAAAGAAAAAGAGCAATGTAAAACTTGCAAATTACCAATCAAATGCAATGAAGGCTACTAAAAAGTCCCTTTCAGGATAGAGAAAATGAAGAGGAAAAGCTGGAATTCATATTTAATCCCATTTCTGTGGGATGGGACATTAAAAGAGAAGATGAGGCTCTGTGCAGAGATGAACAGGGACAAGGACATTCCTACAGAGATCCTGTACCTGTAGCCCAGGTGTGTTTTGGTCTCTCCTGCAGCGGTGGCACTGCTGGGCCATGTGTGCCAGCTGTGGAGTCAACTGAAAACTCTCATCAGACCCTTTACAGAAGTGCAACTGGACTGTTCTTGCTCCAGCCCAGAAGGGAAGGCTGGAGCTGAGAATCCATGGGGAGCCAGCACTGCCCAGGGCAGGTCCATGGAGCCCATTCCCAGTGAGGCTCAGGCTGGCAGCTCCCTCATCCCAGCCCATGCCACCCTCACAGGCAGCCACAAACAGCCTGGCTCACACACTCAGCCAGCCAGCGACAGAAATAGCCCAGAGCAGAAAGAACAGGAGCAGCAGCAGCAGGGCCTGCAAGGGGAGCAGGGCTGGGAATGAGAGGCAGCCACAGGGCAGATCCAAAGGCAGCAGTGGCTGAGCGTGGGCAGGGGTTCTGCAGCCAGGCTTGTCTGCTTGGGACAGCTCTGGTACAGCCAGGCTTGGGAAATAAATCCCTGTGCCACCCATCCCCTTCCAGGTACCAAGGGCACTACAGAAGCTTTAAAAAAAACCCAACCCACAGCTATAGCACAGAATCCCAGGATGGTTTGGGTTGGAAGGGACCTTAAAGATCATCCCATTCCTACCCCTGCCATGGGCAGGGACACCTCCCACTATCCCAGACTGCTCCAAGCCCCATCCAGCCTGGCCTTGGGCACTTCCAGGGATCCAGGGGCAGCCACAACTTCTCTGGGCACCCTGTACCAAGGCCTCCCCACCCTCACAGGGAACAATTCCTTCCCAATATCCCACCTAACCCTGCCTCTGGCACTGGGAAGCCATTCCCCCTTGTCCTGGCACTCCAGCTCCTTGTCCAAAATCCCTCTCCAGTTCTGTTGGAGCCCCTTCAGGCACTGAAAGAGACTCTAAGGTTCCCTGGAGCTTTTCATGTCCTGGCTGGACACCCTCAGCTCTCCCAGCCTTTCCTTGGTGGTTCCTGCTGTGGGCACTTGGGTCATGGCAGCAGTGGGAGCAGAAGGAAACTCCTCCAGGTTGGGAAGGGACCCCAGGAGCACGACTTGAGGACAGCCTGTCCTGATTTTGGCACATAGGCACAAGCTTTGAGTCCATCCATCAGGCACAGCACAGACACAGACAATTGTTCCACACCCTTTATGGCCCACAGGAGCACCAACAGATGCAGCAGCTCTTACCAGGGAAATGTTCTTCCCCAGAGGGTGCTGGCACTGCCCAGGCTGCCCAGGGAATGGGCACTGAGGCTGCCAGAGCTCCAGGAGCGTTTGGGCAGCGCTGCCAGGGGTGCCCAGGGTGGGGTTGTTGGGGGGTCTGTGCAGGGCCAGGGGCTGGAATGGAGGATCCTGTGGGTCCCTCCCAGCTCAGGAGATTCCCAGATTCTGTGACTGCCCTGTGCCAGTGCTCTCCCACACATGACCCAACCACAGAACTCACACATGGGTGATCCTTCATTCCTGACCCCCTGCACTTACAGCAGACCTGCAAACCCTTCCCAGAACATGCAGATCTGTTTTGTTCCTTACAGACCTGCCTGTCCCAGCAAGACGTTGGTGCTGAACCAGCAACTCCCCCCTTTATTTAAATCTTTTGATGAGGAAGGTGCTCACCTGCAGCTGCCAGTCAGGACATCAGGCTCCAACTTCTGGTTTAAAATATGAAATAAAGGAATCCACTGAAATGTCAGGCAGCATCTTCTCAGCTTGCTTGTTGTAAAAGAGTGTAAAATAATAATAAGCAATGATAAAGCCCTGTCCTCTCTGGAGTTCTGTAAGGCTGAATGCAATAAGAATTTACAGAAAGGAAAACCCAGTCAGAGACAACACAGCCTTACCAGTGGCCTTTGGTATTTTTATCACAAAGGGACCTTTCAGCAGCCCCTTATCAGAAGGACAGAGCACAGAGACCCCCCCTGCATCCCTGGGCCTTTGGGGATGTCACTCAAGCCCCTGCTCTGCCTCCGTGGGCTGGCTCAGACCATCCTCCCAAAACTCATGTCAGGTAATTCCAGAGCATGAGGAACTGCCAGAGTCTGGGTGAGATTAAACTGCTCACACTCCCAGGAGTGGACATCAGGCTGCACGAGGTTTACAAATAGCCACACTAATTACCAGCCACTGGGACAGTAAATCAAGTTCACCAGCTCCATATTTCAACATTTGTGCCAATATAGGCTTGGCAGAAACCCCTGCTCTGCGCTTTTATTCCCATTTATTGAGATGGAATTCCAGTAGCAAGGCCTCAGGGCCTGATCCTGTGCTGTTCAAAACAGGGTGTTTTGCAGGGTTACTTAGTGAACTATCTGAGCTTTGGACATTTATTCCTTCAGATCCAAGCTCTCTTTGTTTAGCCTTAAAAGGAATCAAGGTATTGGAAGTCCTGGGAGCAGATCTGAGCTACCACAAGCACTTCAAGGGCTGTGAATTCAGCACATTAGTCAGGAATCCAAACCCCTAAATATCCTCAAATCGCTCAAATTACCAGAATGTTTAGATCAAACATCAAAACAAGCAGTGGAAACAATTTAACTTCTTTTACGCTTCATTTCAAAGAGCTGGGTTTTTGAACTGATAAAATTTGACCATTAGAAATTTCAGCTTTGTGCAATACAGCAGCAAGGCATGCCAATTAAAAGATGAAAAAAAAAGGGGGGGGTTGTCTTTTTTCTGAAGATATCAGAGTGGCAGCTTTCTAAGGAGAAGATGATTTGAAGCAAAAATATTGTCAGAACAGCAACGTGGCCAAGCTTCAGCAGAAGAGCCTTTGGCTATGGAAGCACCAGAGCTCCCGGGCAGCCCTGCTTTGGGAAGTCTGGGGTTTTAGAGAAGTTCAGCTCCAGCCCAAAGGTCTGCAAGGCTGAGGATCTGACTGACAGATCAGCTTCTCTTTTGAAGTGAATGTCAACATTTCCTGACTCAAGGTAGATGTTGACAAGCACAAACTTCAAATTCACCATTCAGCTGAAGGAGAAAGGACTGCAAATGGGGCATGGAGTTACAGCTGTTAATCAGTGTTTTGTGTAAGAGGCATCTTTCACAGGGATCCCCCTGTTCTGCCTCCAGTGAGAAGACTCAGCCTTTAGTTCAATACTTTATGAGGAGGAAAACCCAGAAAATCAGCAGAACAGGACAGCACTGCCAGCAGTGACAGATGCCTGCACAGAGCCAAGGAAAGTCTGAACACTGGTGAGATTTGGCCACACATGGCAGTGGTGCAGGTACAGAGGAAGGCATTGGCTGAAAACAGAGGGGAAATACCAGCTTAAAAATTGCTGAGGCTTGCAGCACCACACCTTAAGCTGAAATAAAAAGAAGCACTGCTTGCTACTGGAGTCACTTGGAAGGAGGAATCTGTCAGTGCAAGGAAACATCTCTTTCATTGGGCTTATCTAGCACTGACTGGGCTTTAGCAAAAGGGGAAACATTTTCTTCCCCAATTGTACACGTCCCATGATTTATATTCTTTACAGTGTTTTTATGAGCTTCTTTAGCACATCATCCAGTGTAATAACAGCATGGTAATTGTGTTGGCTGCATGTCCTGGCACTTAATTATAATCCTGTCATTGTCATTTCCCAGCTTGTCTAACAGAATAACCTTGCCACGTGGCTGACATCCAATTAAGGGAGAGGGGGGAGAAGGCAAGAAAAAACACACAATATGATATCAATTCAAAAGACAGTTGCTTGATGGCTTTGTGATCAAGTCCTTGAGTTACAGCTCTGCACCCAGTGCCCACCTTCACCTGCAGGCTTCTCACACAGGATTCTGGGCACAAGGACCTCCTGCACTTCAATGTTTTCTTTAAGATGTCTCTTCTTCCTTTCTTTCTGGACCAGCACAAATCAAGCTCCATCCTAACTCTGGCAAATATTTGCTGTCCTCACATGAACGGAGATTTCTCCCTTCCTTGGGTACAGCCCCAACCTTGAAATAACAGCCTGAAAATACCCAGTGGATGATGCAGAAGGAAAAGGATGAGTGGAGAATGAAGAGACACCTCAGAGAAGTTTAAAACTCAGCCAGAAGGCAGCAATGAGTTAATTCTTAGTCCTCTGCATTTTCTAGCAGAGGTTTCTGTTGCACGTCTCCACTCCTGCTCCTGCTGGCTGGCACAGCTGATGGGGCTGGCACCCTCCTCCAGTGCATCCTGACTCACCAGCTCCCACCCAAAACCCAATTGAGAAAACCTGGCAAATCTGCAATGTCTCATCTACCACCTCCAGCACGCTCAGCGTGTTCCAAAACCCAAATCACTCCTCAAGGCAGTGTCTCTTAATCAAAGCACCCGACATGCAGGACTAAATTCACCTTGTTCATCCACCCTGTCCCTTCCTGCACGGGGTTTTCAGGCAGTTTGCTCTGGGATCACTCACACAGGCAAGTTCCACTTAATGGTGCATGGACAGTGCTACTACAGCCACTCATGTGTACTCCAGGTCACACGGGAGCTCCTACAACAGCTCCCAACACTCCTGGTAAATAACCCATTTGTGCTTCCTGTGCAGCCATACAGAGCCAGGGTGTGCTCTCTGGCACAGATGGAGGCAATTTTTTTATTATCATAGCCAGGTATTAGAAGTTCATCATTAAATGATTGTTACCTGATCCCACAGCTCAGCATCACAACAACTAAGGAAACACTGCAGCTGCTCCCAGCTGTAGGAATTCCAGCCCTGGAAAGTTCAGTGAATGCAGGATTGCTGTGTACTCACTATCCTGTTCTGCAGTGATTCTTTATGTAACCAGGATTAACAGGAAAAAAAGGAGCTGTTGAAAGCTAATACACCTGTAAAACAACAGCCTGCAGTGCTGTGAGGTGTTAGAACCCCTCACTGCTGGGGGGTCCATACACAGAAGTTTGCCCTGAGAAATTTCAGTAGCTTTTCAGGAGAAAATTTCCTCTCCCACACTTCTGTCCTATGTTAACAAGAGGTGTGAGTAACGAGGCTTTTCATGGGCTGCTCTTGCCTGGTCCCTGCCAGCAGGGCTGTGCCCAGGGTAGGAGCCAGAGCGATGTGACTCTGCAGTCGTGGCTTAACAATTTCCTGAGTTGCTGTGTTTATTCTTCCCTGATTAAGAACAAAACCCTGAAAACTAAAAGAAAACAGGAGCTGGAGTAGGAACTGTGGGGTTTGGGGAGGCTCACTCAGAGTGCTCCATCACGTGGAGTCTCAGCAGGTAGAAGCAGGAGCAAAGAAGTGTCTTTCTTTCTTCTTCTCAGGGATGGTGATGGCTTTACTGTGAGTTTTGGAGCACTTGCTTCTCTCCCCAAGGAGCCCTGAGAAGTGCCCCAGTCTGCAGAGTGGGGCTGAGAGGGAAACGCTGGCACAGGAAGGCTTAAGTTGAGGGAGAGTGGGAGAGAAGAAAGGCTGAGTTTCCTCTTTCCACTTAGAAAGTTTCACAAGGATAAAATCATTGAATCAAAGCAGGACTTACAAGAGACTTGAGGTGAAAGCAGCCAGATTTGGGGAAGAAAGGAAATCTGCAGCTGGCTCTGCCAAGGCACAGCTGACATGGTCAGGGATTTACACCTGCTTGTAGTTTGTGGGGTGTTACCATGGGATGCTTTGGGGCACAGCCCAACAGCTCCTGTTTCCTCCTGCTCTGCTGCTGAGGCACATTTGGCTGGCCCAGTCCCTTCCCTAAAGGCAGGCTGTGCTCCTGATTCCACATTCAGCAGCTGCAGCAGCAGCTCCTGGAGAGAGCAGCCCGTGCTGGAGCACAGTCCTGCATCCCAGGGAGCCCACAAAGGGTCACTGGGAATTGTTTCCTCCCCGTTCCTGTTTTTGTTTAAAAGGCAGTCTGGCGAAGTGCTGCTTTAATGTAAATTTTCCTACAACTCACATTTAAATTGATTTATGAGCACGCACACCGAGGGCTGCACCAGCTTAACCAAGGCAATTAAAAACCTGATGTTAGCTTAATTGGTTTGAGTTTTGCTACCAGCAAAGCTGAACGGCTCAGCTGCCTGTCCAGGGGCACAGCACGCCTGCATTTCCTGTGGTTCCAAAGGCACAGCTTCATGCTGATGTCCTTGGTTGCACATCACAGCAAACCAACCCCAAGGAGACACCTCTGGGGGAGCTGAGACTCCTCCAGGGTGCTCGGGGCTGGGACACTGAATTCAAGTTTTTCAGCTGAGACCCACGTGCCCAGCTGGAATCAGTTCACCTATAAAATGACCCCAAGTGCCTGCCCTTTCCAGCTGTTCTGGTAAAACCTCAGGGGCTTCCTCAGACACAAACCAGGACGTGGCTTCAGATCCAAGCTCAGGAATATTCCCAATCTGATGTACAGAGGCTCCAATAAAAGCCTCTGTACAGCTCTGATTCAGCCCATCTTTCTTGGTCACTTGATAGCCTGATTTTTTTGTTGTTGGTAATCAATTCTTTCTGTCCTGCAAACAACTTTCCCTGTCCCCAGATTAACACAAGCACCTCAGTCAAATGGATCTGAACCTGCTGGGAGGGGTGAGCACACCAAGCTGGGAGAAATCCCATCCCCTACTCCACTGAGCTCGTGCTCCTTTGCAGGTCTGAACAGGAGCCAAGGCTTTCCCCAACACACCTTTACTGCTGTTGCACAGAAATTGCTGTGTAGCAGGGCACTCAGTGAAATCAAGCAGGCATTTCCCAACTACACTACAATATTCTTAGGCAGAAAATGTTTTTCTCTGTGTAGCTGATACACAGTCTGCACATGAGAGCACCTCCCACCATGAAATACCATTCTTTGCTGGCTAGAAGAAAAAAAATGTTATTCAAAGCTAAGATGGGTAGAAAGATGCTCTTAGTTTTGTGAGAGGAAGGAAGGGAAGGGAAGGGAAGGGAAGGGAAGGGAAGGGAGGAAGGAAGGAAGGAAGGACTTCATTTAAGCCAAATTCAATCTTATTTCTTTAAGAATTCCTCCCTGATCACTCCCTGATGGCTATTTCCCATGTTCACATTTCCATTTGATACAAGGATTTAATCTGATTTAATTCTGCTTGGAAAGCTGTTGGTTACATATTAGTGAGAGCAGGGCTTTGCCTTCATCCAGGCAGGCTGAAAAATGGAATAGCTCTGAAGAGGCCACTTCTTGTAGTACTCCTAGAAGTCCTTAAAAACCTCCAGCTCCTGCAAGATTGCCCATCAAAAATGTGAATCAGCTCCAAAAAAGAATTTGCTTTTTCTATGTCTCATTCCAGGTCTGGATCTACAACACCCATCTCTTCGGGGATCTCACCTTCACATCTCCATCCCCCCTGTTCTCCTTGCACCAAGCTGCCTGTTTGGCAAGAGCCAACACATTTGCCTCAGTCCCATTGATCTTGGAGCAATCAGGAGAATTAATTAAAACACCAATGACGTCAACACACTCTTTACTGGACCAATTTATGGGCACTGGAAAAAGAAGGAGGGAAAAGGACTAAAGCAAGCAAGGAGGGGATAAAGCAGCAGCTCATCTGTCCTCAGGCAGCTGAGGATGCAAACATCAACCACCTCATGGGCAGAGCCAGGAAAGCACAATCCACTTGTCCCTAATAAAGAAGTTTTGCCATTATTTTGCACTGTGTCATAGTAAAAGCAGAAATTCAGCTTATACCAAAGGGATTATCAACAGTAATTGTTTTTACATTGCTCATTTCAGCTTTTGCACTGAGGTCTGGTCTCACTCCAGCTCCCATCACCTCAGTGTTTGGGAAATTCTCCTCACCCTGACCTTGTGTTGATGATTTATTGTGTTTCGACCTCTTTGAAGTCAGTTTTACTATCCCCTACTATCCCCTTCATCCCATCTTCATCCCATCATCAAAAGGGAACTTTTCCCATCTGATCCAGGCAAAACCCTTTCATTTAGCAGCTGGAGATCAAAGTTAATTTACCCATATCAAAGGGCATCAAAAAAACACAATTAAAAACACATCCTCCCAGCTGGAGGTGCATCCTCAGGCCCACAAACAGGTGAGACAGGAGCAGCACAAGAATCCCCCACACCAGGATCCTCTTGGAAAGGAACAAACAGGAAAGGGCAAAGGAAGAAACAGAGGAGCCCTTCATGGGAAAAAATGTTATGGAGATCTCCCTCTCCACAACACCAACCTTCCCTTTCCTTTTCCCAGATTTGTATTCTCAATTGTGCCATTTCAGACACAATTTTCCCTTGATAAAATCTTTATTTCAGCAGCCCCAGAGCTGACAGGAGCACAGAGGGTTTGCCCATCCTTGGCACAGCCCAGCTGTGTAACCCAAGGCCAGCCCCAGGTGAGGCTTGGCTTTTGGGGGGTGCTGTGGTCACAGAAATCTGACATGAGATTCCCAGAAAGTGCTACTGAAAAGGGCTCTGTCCAGCCTGTTCTTGTAGCATGGCATTTTACAGAGTGAACCATGCACTTAAAAAAAATAAAATTAATTCAATTTTTTCTTTATTTTAATTTTAAATTAACTTCAATATAATTTTTAATTTTTATTTTAATTAATTTTTGTTTTATTTTAATTTTTAGTTTTGTCTGATGCTGCCCCACCTGAGAGCAATTTTGGTAGGAAACCTCTACACTGGAGAGCAATGAAAATCATATCAACTTGCTTCCCTTTATCTGCCACAAACCCACAAAGATCTCCATAGTGGCCCCCCTAATGATGTGGAGACTCCCAAGAAAACCAGGCTGGATAAACTGCAGGGTTCCACCCTGCCCAATAATTACCCAAAGCTTTTTGGGGTCCCATAGACTCCAGGACTTGGAAATGTAAGGTACCACAGGGCTCACCAAGGACAGGCCCTGCCCAGCCTCAGGGATTTGCTTCTGGCTGTGGTTTTCCTCCTTCTGAGCCTTTCAAATAAAAGAGGAAATTACAAATGCAGCAGTTGGCCTTGCACCACCCTCAGGAGAGCATCAGCTCAACATCATGGGAAATGACCCTTCCAGAGAATCACAGAATCCCAGGATGGTTTGGGTTGGAAGGGACCCTAAATCCCACCCAGTGCCACCCCTGCCATGGCAGGGACACCTCCCACTGTCCCAGGCTGCTCCCAGCCCCAATGTCCAGCCTGGCCTTGGGCACTGCCAGGGATCCAGGGGCAGCCACAGCTTCTCTGGGCACCCTGTGCCAGGGCCTGCCCACCCTCACAGGGAACAATTCCTGCCCAAGATCCCATCCAGCCCTGCCCTCTGGCACTGGGAAGCCATTCCCCCTTGTCCTGTCCCTCCAGGCCATTGTCCCCAGTCCCTCTCCAGCTCTCCTGGAGCCCCTTTAGGCCTGGAAGGGGCTCTGAGCTCTCCCTGGACTCTGCTCCTCTGCTGTACCAGGTTTCCAGCATTCTCCAGGTATGAATCCAGGGAATGGAGCACTGCTCCGGGGGATAAGGAATGTGGGAGCTGTGTGTGTGTCCCTGGGGGACCCTGAGCCATCCAGGACACTCTCGTGTGCCTCACTTTCCCTACCAGTAACTGCAAGTCATTCCCAAGATCTCCTGAGCTTGGTGCTTACCTTGAGGAAATCTGCTCCCACAGAAATTCGGTCCTGGCTGAAGGGAAGCAGCCTGACAGGCCCCAGTATAAACCAGTACACCCAGTCAGGGACAGGCCTGCCACAGCCACCAAACCAGGACGGGCAATACAGAGCCACAGCTGCCAGGGGAGACTCTGCTGATGGTTTGGAGCTGGGATGGCTCCAGTCCATACCCTCACCCTTCCTCCAGTCCCCAAGTAAATCCCAGCAGCCCGTTGCTTCAGTGCACCCAAGCCTCCCTCATAAAAATGTGTTTTATGAACATTTTGCATAAGCAATACAATTTTCTGTTTCTCTCCAAAGCCTTGACCCGTGTGACAGTGAGGAATCGAGGTCAGGGCACCGAGTTCCCTGTCTGTAACAGCAAAGCAGCATCTTCAATAAATACCAGAGGCCAGGGAGTGCTCTGGCAGCCTCTGCTGAGCTGCCCTGAGTTTAAAGCTCGTGGTAATTTGCAAGTTTGTCCCTTTTCCCGTAAGGCTTTTTAAACAGGGATCTGATATTTATATCTGCATCCACTGTGCTTTGCTGGAAGTGATTAAGCATTTCTAATGAGACAACAATAAAATGCATTTACTTTATTTGGTGCACTACCTATTTCACTCGGAATGATTCAGTACATGTTGTAATTTCTGTTTCCAAACACTGCTGCCTCCTTAGGAGTTCCCACAAGAGGTTTGTTCGTTAATGAGAACAGGTGATCACCAGGTATAAACAGGGAATCCAGAAAATGTTCCCTGTGTGAGGCCAGGAGAAGGAACAAGGTCAAGAGGCTGTTGCAGGGGCTTCTTGGGGAAAAATGATGTTGGTTTATGAAAGCCACAATCCACACTATGAGCTTAGATCAGCACAGCTCTGCAGAGACACCAGCTCTGGGGAAAATTAAAACGCCCCTTGCCACGAGTTCAACATCGTGTGCACAAACATCTCTGTGCTTCAGCATGAGAGTGGTGTGGTCACTCTGGGGGCAGAGGTGGCAAACCTCCCCCTGCAGGTGCTGCTGCTGAGAAACTCTTCTGCAAGCAGGAGAACAGAGGGAAGGAGTGGGACTCACCAGGGCCCTGCCTGGAACCCAGATTGTGCCCACTGGGATCAATCCACTGAGTGAAGGCTGAGTAGGGGCTAAACAGAAGCAGGAAATGAATGGGCTGGAGGCAGGGTGCTCTGGCTTTGCTCATCTCGTGGTAGAGAAAAGGAGAAGAAAATAACAAATAACAATGATAACGTTCCATGTAAATGATGTTAAAATCCTACATGACTTTACAGAAGACAGCCACATAAACTTTGGGGGTGGTTCTAAAATACTTACAATTGATTTCATGATGGGTGAAGTCAACCTCCATCTGGGTTTCTTGAGCAAGACATGAGCTCCTGAAAATTGTCCCTTTGCCAGAAGATCCTCACTAAAAAACACTGCTCTGGGCACAGATTTCCCCAGATTTCCAAACAACACAGTGCTCCCAGAAAACCTGGATGGATCAGGGCCTGGGCTTTACAGGAGCACAGAACACAACAGCTGAGGCTTGGAAATAGATTTCCCACCCTGGTTTTGTATTCAGACAGCATTGTATCACAATTAGTCATTGTTTCTTTCAGAAAACTCAGGTCAGGAGCCCAAAATACAGATTCTCATGATCACAGGGACCTGGCAAATCAAGGCCCTGGGCTTCTTCTGGCTGCTCTGACCTCCAAGCCTTTCCTTTCACCACTTTTCCTCCGGATTCTGGCTTGCCTTTTCCTTTGGGTTCTTGGGATTTTGCAATACTTTCCCTCTCCTCCTCCCAGCTGCTCCTTTCCTCTTCCTGCTCTGGGACATGCAGCCAAAGTTCTCGGAACAGCCAGCCCCTGGTGAACACTCCTCAACCCTTGGAGAGGCAAGAACTTGTAGCCAGCTGACTTTTGGAAAGCCCAGTGAAGGATGCAGCCTCCTCTCTTGGAGGAGAAGGGATCTAGGACAGTGAGTTTCATGGATCTGGAGGAGGGAAAGAGCCAGGAAGGAAGAGGTGACCCCACAAGGCAAGGGCAAGCCAGGAGGAAATGCCTTCTGATAGTGACAGAAATGGGATAGGAGCATCCAGGAGGAAGAACGTTGGCACACAGACAGCTGGAGGAAGGGGTGGATTGCTCGTGCAAAAGGAACTTACAGGGTTGGAAGTAAATGTTACTGGAGAAGCCAGGCCAGAATTGTGGGGTTTGCCAGCTGTTCCTGTGGCAGGACCATATCAGGGAGGGGTCTCAGGCCAAGTCAGGCTGGTGAAATGCCCCCAGTCACCTCCCCAGCAAACCCACCCCGTGCATCCGGATGCCACCCAAAATCCTACCTGGGGTCAGCTCTGCCCTTCCCATCCCTGACTCCCTGTTGCTGTGGCAGCTGAGTGGCCCAACACGTGTGGAAACATCACCACAGCCCCTGCAGGCACTGCTGGCAGCAGGAACCTGCCCTGGGCACTTTTTGTGAGGTGCCTCTCCTGAAGGCTGCAGGAGCACAGGGTCAGTGTGAGGTGTGAGCTGGTTTTTGTTGAAGTGTGAGTACTGTGATCCCCTCCCTCTGTCTCTGCAGCCAGCCCAGCCCAGCTCCTGCTGCCCTGAAAGAAAATTCCCTTGCAAATGGATGGCAAGGGAGAAGGTTTTTCCAGGCAACCTGAAGTTTGGGACTAGGATCCCAGCACGGGGCAGGAGGAGACAGGCTCATGATGTCTCTGGGTAGTCCCTGACTTTGCCCTGATGTGATTTCTAAAACATTCTTTTTTCTCAATACCACTTGGCTTTGTTACTCTTCTAAAGGAGCAAAGGGGAAAGGGAACAAACCCCTGTTTACTGCAATCTAAGCTACCAAATAATTTTTAAACCCACCTTTTTTCACAGGTTCCAGAGGCACATTAACACATTTTGCAGGTGAATATTTTTCAAAGTTACCAGGGAAAACCAAAACCCAACAACTTAGCATTTGAGTAAAGAATCCCAAATACGACAAGCAACAGGAGAAAACTGTGTTTTCTACCCAAATCCCCAAAGAAAACAAGGAGTGGGCAGAATAAGGAAGGGTAAAAATGATACCATGGACACTGCAGGCACAGCAGAGAATAAAATGCTCCAAGGAGAATCACCACAGAATATACAACGACAGAAATAAAAAAAAAAAAAGAGAAGTTAGGATGTTCCCGCTATTCCTTGACTCTTGCAGAAAAGCTGGGAGTTGTGAAGGAAAGGGAACATCCCCCATTTGGACACTCTCCGGGAGGTACTGCAGGATTCAGCTCCTGGAGTTCTGGGATTTCAACTACTGTTGCTGCCAACTCTCATCTTCCAGTGCTTGCAACTGCAAAGAAACCTTCCAAAAGCATTTCATTTCTCCCAGATTTCTGTGTCTGCCTCACTGCCAGTCCAGAAAGAATTAGAAAAGCTCAGGCTTCTGTTTGTGTGGTCAGACTTGTCTGGAGCAGCCCACAGGCTCTGGGACCCTTCCAGATGATGAGGATTAATAAAGCAAGGTAGCATCATTATTATTATTATTATTATTATTATTATTATTATTATTATTATTATTATTATTATTTTCTGCTTTATTTCTTTAGTTTAATGTCACGCTTCCCTTTTGTTTTGTTGGTGTTTTGTGCAATGGAACATTTATAAACAGTCATTTTTCTGGCTGATAGAGAATGCACAACGTTTGAGGAGTGATATGGCATTTACATTCACTTATGAGTTATTAGATGTCTCCTCATGAGCATTGAAGAATGTCAGATCTTGACATCTTGTATTTTGCATATCACTGAGTTTCCTTTGGAGTTACTCACTGTAGAATAGGAGAGTGGCAGAATCAGAGGATGGTTTGGGTTGGAAGGAACCTCAAGGCTCATCTCATCCCACCCCTCTGCCACAGGCAGGGAATCTTCCCCTGGAACAGGTTGTTCTCACCCTGGGACAGAGGCAATCACACCTTCCCGGCACAGACAGAAATAATAATTACAGCATCCATCCCATAGCTCATATTCTGTACAATGCAGATGTAAAATGCAGTTCTGCATCTTTGTTCATGTGACCAATGTCTTTAAAGTCAAGGATTCTCCTCCTGTGAGAAAGAGCTACTCAAGGTTGTGAAAACAGATCTCACATGCCTTGTAAAGGAGAATTATCGTGGTATTTAACTCTCAGTTATTAGCTAGAGCCTACAGAATAAAGAAACGGGCACTGTGCTCACTTAATAAAAAATTACTGTCATTACCAGCCTTGGCAATGGTTATTAAAATCCTTCAGGCACCCGCTGGATCCCTGCATCCTGCTGCTCCCAGCACCAGCAGTCCAGGGATTGCTGCTCACCCCAGCAGCTCACAGGGAATTCNAAGAAACCTTCCAAAAGCATTTCATTTCTCCCAGATTTCTGTGTCTGCCTCACTGCCAGTCCAGAAAGAATTAGAAAAGCTCAGGCTTCTGTTTGTGTGGTCAGACTTGTCTGGAGCAGCCCACAGGCTCTGGGACCCTTCCAGATGATGAGGATTAATAAAGCAAGGTAGCATCATTATTATTATTATTATTATTATTATTATTATTATTATTATTATTATTATTATTATTTTCTGCTTTATTTCTTTAGTTTAATGTCACGCTTCCCTTTTGTTTTGTTGGTGTTTTGTGCAATGGAACATTTATAAACAGTCATTTTTCTGGCTGATAGAGAATGCACAACGTTTGAGGAGTGATATGGCATTTACATTCACTTATGAGTTATTAGATGTCTCCTCATGAGCATTGAAGAATGTCAGATCTTGACATCTTGTATTTTGCATATCACTGAGTTTCCTTTGGAGTTACTCACTGTAGAATAGGAGAGTGGCAGAATCAGAGGATGGTTTGGGTTGGAAGGAACCTCAAGGCTCATCTCATCCCACCCCTCTGCCACAGGCAGGGAATCTTCCCCTGGAACAGGTTGTTCTCACCCTGGGACAGAGGCAATCACACCTTCCCGGCACAGACAGAAATAATAATTACAGCATCCATCCCATAGCTCATATTCTGTACAATGCAGATGTAAAATGCAGTTCTGCATCTTTGTTCATGTGACCAATGTCTTTAAAGTCAAGGATTCTCCTCCTGTGAGAAAGAGCTACTCAAGGTTGTGAAAACAGATCTCACATGCCTTGTAAAGGAGAATTATCGTGGTATTTAACTCTCAGTTATTAGCTAGAGCCTACAGAATAAAGAAACGGGCACTGTGCTCACTTAATAAAAAATTACTGTCATTACCAGCCTTGGCAATGGTTATTAAAATCCTTCAGGCACCCGCTGGATCCCTGCATCCTGCTGCTCCCAGCACCAGCAGTCCAGGGATTGCTGCTCACCCCAGCAGCTCACAGGGAATTCTTCCCTGGGGATCAACTCCACCCATCCCTGTCTGGTGCTGCACAGGGGCTTGGTGGGGACATCAGGAACTCCTCCATCCCACAGGATCCAGTAACGAGGGATTATGGATAGGGAGCCTGCAAGATGGACAGAGATCATTTACAAGAGCATGACAGGACAAGGGGAATGGCTTCCCAGTGCCAGAGGGCAGGGCTGGATGGGATATTGGGCAGGAATTGTTCCCTGGGAGGGTGGGCAGGCCCTGGCACAGGGTGCCCAGAGCAGCTGTGGCTGCCCCTGGATCCCTGGCAGTGCCCAAGGCCAGTGGTGGACAGGGCTGGGAGCAGCCTGGCACAGTGGGAGGGGTCCCTGCCATGGCAGGGGGGGCACTGGAGGAGATTTAAGTTCCATCCAAACCAAACCAGTCTGGAATTCTGTGATCCCTGCAGATATTTGAACTTCCAGCCTCTCATCCCAAAGCCTGGAAAGTGAAAAGAGTCTTTCTAGATGGCACGTTCCCAAGAAACTTCCTTCTGGAAGAAAGTGAGATCTCCATTTAGGTCCTGTGTCCTTTCAATAGTACAAAAAGCCTCAGAGAAAAGAATCTCCCATTGTCTCCTGAGTGTCTGCCCTCTCCTCGGGGTTAAACTGCACAGAACTTTCATCAGAGGCACTGAAGCCCAGAGTGGCAGGAAGGAAAACCACACACAAACCTGATTCAGGGTCACTTTTCTCCCTGGGGGGCTGCACAGAGGGAGAAGCAGCGTTCCCAGCCTGGCTGTGCACGAGCACTGACCCCAGGCAGGCTGAGAACCCAGCCCTGCTCCCAGCCCTGCTCCACGGGGCCAGCACACGAGGAGCACTCTGACAAAAGGCATTTTTCTCCATCAGGCAATTTTCTCCAGCTTGCTCTGCTGCTCTGTGGCTTTGATTTAAGCCACTGCTCTTCCTCAAAAGAGCACTGGAACATCCTTCCTGCAGGCTGGGAATGCTGGAAGCAGTTTGGGGCTGTGTTCATCATGGGGACAAGCACAACAAACAGCTGGGGGGAGAACAGTGGGCAAACAGAGAGCTGGGAGTCGGGAGCACAGCACGAAGGAGGAGAAGCAGCTCCAGGGATAACGCTCTTGTTACATCCAGGTGATCCCCTCTTGCTGCTGTTCAGGTATGGAAAAGGCTTTTCTCCCCCAAATCAGTCTGGCAACAGCTGTCCCTAGTTCTGTGCCAAAAGGTGGCAGCAGCCTAAGCAGTTAAAAATTTAAACCAGCCTCATCATGTAAAATTCAATTTGGTTGGCCCTCATCCTGCTTCTATTTCCCAAGGCCTTGCAGAGAAAAGGACACACAAACCACAGCTTGTAGAGCCAAGAAAATACTTCCAAACGTTCCCATGTTACTTCCCATTAACTTTGGTCCTTTGGGGGACACATAATATTAATAATATAATAATAATAATAATATTTAGAAGCACTTTACAAGCAACCTTATCCAAGCAGACAGTACATCAATATCCACAGACAGCAGATTTGGAGCCTGTAGGTTCAGGAATTACGAGGAGGGTGAGCCATGCAAAGGAGAAGCAGAATGGGGACCAGCTATGAACACTCCTTCAAAATAAAATGAAGCAGTTTGAAAGAGTTTGTCATTTAAAATAAGGAAAAGAGGTCAAGGACAAGCACTGGTTAAAAAGGAAACAAACTCTGCTGGAGAAGCTGTGGTTGCTCCATCCCTGGAAGTGTCCAAGGCCAGGCTGGATGGGGCTTGGAGCAACCTGGGACAGTGGAAGGTAGAACAAGATGGTCTTTGAAGTTCCTCCTAATCCAAACCATTCTGGGATTCTCTGATATGCAAAAAAAAAATCCCTTAGGAAATTCTTTTGAAGAGTTCACTCCAATGGCAACACACACAGATCCAGACCCAGAGAGCAGCCCAGGATGGCTGAGCAGAGATCTCACTAAAAATTCCTCACTAATTCAGATTTAGGTAGAAACTCAGGAGCAACCCTGTGCAAGATTGGAACTGAAGGCAGGAGGATCAAGAGCACACACACGAATAGCACAGGCACAAACAGCAGCTCAGGCAGGGTTGGGATGATCTCCCCACTGACTGGGGGAGAAGGAGAGGGGATGGAACAGAAACAACACCTTGGCATCAGCCCAGCTGAGATCTGCATTCATGCAAACCAGGGAAACAATCCCGAATTCTAAACAGTTGATTTTTATACTTGTATTAATACACAGATCTCTATTCAGAGAGTCACTGCTTTGCCCTGTTGGTTGGTGGGTAATTTTCTCCTTGGAAGCAGCAGAGGCAGCAATCCCTGGCCCCAGTACAAAACTCTGCACAGTTGCTTGGTCATAGGACTGAGTAATAAATTCAGCTCTATTTTCTTCCCAAACTGAGCTCAGAAGTTGTGCTTGAAGAGAAAACCTGACACTGTTGGGGTCAGCAGGTGGGGGTTTTTACTGCCTACCCGAATAACTCAGTAACTTGCTTGTTTGTTGGTTGGTTTGTGAACTAAATGTTGTAGGCAGAAGAGGTCTAAGCCAAGGATTTCCCCAGAGTTCATTCAGTTTGAGTATCAGCTATTTATTGCCCACAGAGCTTGATCAGCCACCTGATACTGCATTTGCACCCGCTTTTGTTGCCAGAGATGTTGCAAAACTGTGCAAAGTCCCCCAAGATCACACGCTGGGCAATGGAGAGTTTCTCCTGCAGCTTTTACCCACACAGCTGCATGTTGCTTCTTGTAATTCCCATTAATATTCAAACACTCCTTTTCTCACAGAACTTTTCAGAAACACAATTTACTTCTATGAATGCTGATGAGGAATGGACAGAACAGAGCAGAAAATGCTGGAAATTTTGTTATTTTGGCTGGAATGAGTGTTCACACACGTTACTTCCTTCATGCAGGCACACACTTGCAGAAGTCAGGGCTTTTATTAATTGGCTTTAGTTTCCTGCATTTACTGAACCCACCTTTGTGCTGAGCACTACAAGCAGCAGAGTCAACATGACATCATTAGCAATAATTACAGCTCAGGTTTGGCACCAAAATCACTTCTGATTCTGGCAGCTGCAGCAGAATATATCACTCAGAGGGTTTCACCTCCAAAGGTACAGCAGGCAGGACCTGATCCCTGCAAAATCCCTTCCCTGTTCTACATCCCTCTGAGATCATCATCCCACCACTTCCAAGCCAGGGGCTCCTCCCAGGTCGCTGAGACACCACCCAAGGCTTCTGAGATATCACCCAGGAGGAGAAGAACCTGTGCAGCAGGATCATTGCCACGGAAGGAAAAGGAAGGAAGAAATTAGAGGTTAATTAAGAAAGATCATCAGCCCTTCTGGTCAGGGCAGGCTGCGACACCAGCACGGATTCTTCTCAATCATCTGTATAATAACTATACTTCAACTATAATAACTATATCTCAACTATTTTACTCAGCCTGGAGAATGTTGAATTACACCCCCTGGGGCTCCATCTCAGGACACAGTCCCCAAACGTGCTGAAATTGTCACCAGTCAAGAGAAGGTATCTGGAACCCCAGCGAATCAGCCAGGCAGCCTCCTGAAAACAGCTGATAGAAAAGAGCTGATAGCCAAGCCCCTGCAGGGACTGTGCTGGCAGGGGCAGGGCAGCTCTTGCATGCACAGTTCATTAAAGGGAATTGCATCCCACATAACCAGAGGTGGATTTGGGATGGACAGACTGTGCCCAGCTTCTAGGATCCTGAGTTTGCCAACTGACAAATGCCCCCAGGTCCTGGATTCTTATAAAAACTAAAAGCTGAGAAGAAAAAATATCCTACAGTCCAGCAGCACTGATTTCTTGCACAGTTAATCAGCAGGATTTGGATGTTCTGACCCACAGCAAGTCCTCCAGCTAAGCTATAATGAGGAGCAGTAGAAAGCTGCTGGAGCTCTCCAGGACCTCCAGGACAGAGGGCTGGAGATGGTGATTACCAGTTGTTTACTAGACAGCAGAGCTAAATGCCTGATTAATGCCTCAGGGTACCTCTTGCCATGCCCAGCCTCTCCTGAAGTCCTCTCCAGCCCTTGCCCATGTCCTCCCCCGTCATTCTCAGCAGATCTTCCCAAACCACCTCCCAGCCTCTAGCCCCCAGCTCTTACCTGGCCTCCCTTTCACTCTCCCCCTCCTCGATAATCAAGCCCCAAGAGGCTGATTTTGTTGGCAGCCTCCTGTGCTATCTGGAACAAAACGCGCCTCCAGCCACCCAGAAGCTCCAAGCCTGAAAGGACTCTCCCAAATATGCATTTAATCTATTCCTTGTGCTTCCTCTGATGCAGATGCACCCCTCGGGGACGGTGTCCCTGCTCAGGCACCTGGCACCTTTGAGTTGCTTTCCCCACGTGCTGAGCACAAGCCCTCACTCAGCTCCTGCTGCACCTCCAAGCTGTATTTGGACTTTTCCCAGCCTGCACATTCTCCTCCTGCAGCACCCCGGGGGTCTGGTTCCAGGTCCCACCAGGCTCCCTGGAGGGCAGCCAGGCTGCTGGGGATGCCCTCGGGAAGGAGCTCCCGGCTCCCCATCCCGCAGGAACTGCACATTCCCCAGTCCTGGATCAGCCTCAGCCAAACGCTAATGGCCCATCCCACCCCTCTGTGCCTTTGTCACTGGTTTGGGGTCTGTTTGTCTGCCAGGCAAATGGGGGAGCTTTAACCCTTTCAGCCCTTTGGTCTGGGCTCTGCTCCTTGCCTTGCCTGCACTGGAAGAGGGTGAGAGCACATCCCACTGCAGAAACAGCACCCAGCAGCTCCTTAAAGTCTAGCCATCTATTTTAGAGGATTAAAAGCAAGATTCCAATCTGGCCAGGAAATATTTAAGGGCTTCAAACACCTGTTTTACAGCCACTTTGATGGGGGTGGCATGGGGGGATCCTGCCATTTCAAGAAGCAGCAGGATCTCTTCACTTCCAACACGAAGCAGGCTCTTGGTCCCAGTCTGCCTGAGCTCAGCACACACCGAGGACAAGCCCTGCCATGCCCTGCCTTGCCCTCTGTGCTGGGGGTGGGCATGAACTCCTCCTCCCCAGAGCCACAGAGCCTGGGCAACCCCAGAGTGCCATTTCATCTAAAAGCAGCTGGGATCCACAAAGCAGGCAAGGCTCAGGAGAGGGGAAGGAAATCCCGGCTCTGTGAATAGATCTGGTCCATGGCACTGGTGTCTGCAGGGTCTCTGCTCCTCATCCTCACCCAAGGGGGGCTCTGGGCTCAGCTGGCTCTGCAGAGTCTCCCTGGGCCATCTCCCACCCTCCCCTGGCAGGTGAACTCGTCCCAAAGGGAAGTGGGCAGTGTCAGGTCCTGTCCGTGGTGGTTCTGGCCAGGTTACTCAGGTCCCTCACCCCTGTGACCCCACCACATCAAACTGCACCCCACACCTTCAGGGGTGACAGGACGGCCAGCTCAGAGCTGCCCATGGTGGCCCACACCCTGGGGGGGCACAACGAGGGCCAGGGAAAACCTCTTCTGGACCCAGTGAAATCAGAGTTATGAATTGTGGCCTCCAGTCCGTATTCTGCCTATGCTGAGAGGCCACTGAGCCCTGCAGAGCCTGTCTGGTCACTTGGACCATTCATGAGATGATGGAATCAATCTGCTCCTGTCTGGTTTGACAGGAAAATACAACAGGATCCAGCCCTGTGATCCTGCTGCCACAGAGATGCAGCAGGACCCCAGGTACTCAGGATATTTTTGCTTTGGCCAACATTTGTTTCAAATGAAAACCACACCACACCTTCTACAAGGGATTGGAAAGCAGGTGGGAGAGCTCTGAAGCCCAGCTCTAGGAACAGGCAGAGTTGCTTCAGATTAATGTCCATGAGGAGCACTTTATTTCCTTCATACCCCACATTTCCAGACGTAAAACTTCCACAGGAAATTTGGGGCCATATCTTTCTGTGTGGTGAGGAGAAACAGACAGTGGTTTTGGGCTCAGGTGAGCTGGGGAGGTCATAAATTCTAAACCACCAAAAATTAAATTCAGGCTAAAATAAAACTCCCTGCAGAGGTGCTGGAGAGCTGGTTACAAGCCAGGATCCCAGCAGTGGGGTTTAGCATTTCCCCTACGATTGCATTAACAATAGGTCAGTAAAGGAGGAAATCACTTCCAGCTCCAATTTTATAATATTTTCATTTGTCACTCTGAATCTTCTCTGGGCTTTCAACCCGGGTCATGGTTTGTGAGCTGCTCTGGGCTGTTTGGATTTGTCACCTGCACCAGGGCCAAGGCAGAGAGCTCAGAGCTGCCTTTAGACTTCCCTGCAACATCCCAGAGATGCTGAGAAGGACAGCAAAGTACTGAGTGGGACAGACCTGTATTTGTCATGGACCCAAAACCAGACTGGAAGGACTAAAATTCTTAGGTCTAATGCCCACTTAGCAAATTATATTTCTTTACATACTAGGAAATTCACAGATCACTCTGAGGTTTCTCCAAAATCATGGAATCACAGAACATCCTGAGAAGGAAGGGACTCACAGGGGTCATCCAGTGCAACCCCTGGCCCTGCACAGACACCCCAACAACCCCACCCTGTGCATCCCTGGGAGCATTGCCCAAAATACAGATAGAAACTGGGTTTGTTGAGCTGGGATTCTGCTGCAGGCAGTGATGTGAGAACATAACAAAAGTGTCAGAGATCCTTTCCATACATATTTAGTCAAAAAATTCCTGTGCTCCATCCTTTATTGCTGTGCAGTGATGTCAGCACATGGAGGGCTCAGAGGGATGAGAAGGTGCCTGTGGAGCAAAACTGTGCCAGGGGAGCACTCCTCCCTCTGGGAGAGGGTTTTGTACCCAGAAACCTGGCAGAGATTGGGGACAGAGTGACAGAGCAGAGGAGGGGTGTGTGCAGGGAAGTGACAAATTCCTGCAGAGCCTGTTCTTCTGGCACACTGCTCCTGAAAAATGGAGTCAGCTCCAAGCAGGTAGAAGGAGAGAGATTGATGGTCAAAGTTCAGGAGAGACTGTCAGAGGAGCTTGACAAATACAGCCCATCAGAGCATCAGTGGCATGTGAATGAAGGGTGTAAAGTAATGTTGGGTAGAACTCAGCCACCTCAAATGAAGCTGGAGAACTTTATGCAGCTCCTGCTCTCTGTTTTCCACCGGCTGGGTTTCCTCCCCACTGTGTCCAGTGGAGGAGGGAGAGCAGCTTTCTCATCAGATATTTCACTTATCCCCTTGTAAGCCCCTTTTCAAGCATCATCTGCCCTCCTGCTCTGCCTAAGGAGCAAGATGGGCAAATTATTTTGCACTTTGTTTTGTTTTCCCCCCAACAAACCCCACTGGGGAAGGTCCCCCGTGCCCAGAATGGCCCTCAGTGCTCAGAGACAGTGCCCAGCCGTTGGATTAATCTCAGCTGAGCCAAATAATTTACAATGGCCCATATGGGAACGTTTCCATCTGTCACCTCCACACACCAGAGAGATCCCAGCAAGAAGAGGAATGGCTGGAATCATGGAACGGCTTCAGTTGGAGGGACTTCAATGCCCAGCTCATTCCCAACCCCTGCCATGGGCAGGGACACCTCCCACTATCCCAGGCTGCTCCAAGCCCTGTCCAGCCTGGCCTTGGGCACTGCCAGGGATCCAGGGGCAGCCACAGCTTCTCTGGGCACCCTGTGCCAGGGCCTGCCCACCCTCACAGGGAACAATCCCTTCCTAACAGTGAATCTAAAATCCCTCCTCCTTTAGTTTAAAACCTTTCCCCCTTGTCCTGTCCTGTCTGTGTAAGTGTGTCCAGGCAGTTTTCTTCTGAGGCAAGGCTCAGGATCACCCAGCCTGAGAAATGTTCTCCTCACTGAGGACAAAGGTGACTCTTTGTCCCAGGGGTCACTTATCCACAACACTCCCAGCTTTGCTGTCCCTGGAACTTAGAAGCTCCCCTGATCATGCACTTCCTGCACCTTTTTTTGCAGAAAAAAAAAGTGTTCTCACTTCTCAAGTGAGGCCCAGTGAGTCCCTGACCCTGGGGGCAAAGAAATCTTCCCCCCACCCAAACGCAGGGCACCTGGGGATGCCATCATCACAGCACGGGCAGCAGCCATGCAGCCAGACTGGCCCAGAGGAGCCCTGGCCAGGCTCAGTGCTGCAGAGGAAGGCAGAAAAACCCCAGGGACACTTCCCAGTCCACCCAGTGGGAAAAGAAGCCTTCCTCCTCCCAGTGCAGGGCACAAGGACATCTCTGTGGTGTGTGAGCAAGCAGCAACCTGGCCAAAGGGAGCAGAGACCTGGCAAGGGAGGATGCTCCATGCTGCAGAGGAAGCCAAGAGCCCCTGGGGGCCAATGCCAACCTGTCCCAGGGAAAATCCCTTCCTGACCCCAAAGCTGGGACTGGCTGTTCCCTGAGCATTGAGCAGGACCTGCCTCCCCTACCCACAGGCTGGTCACACCTCCCAGAAAATGCCCAAGCCCTGTTCCCCCTCAGCCTGGAGCTATCTCAGGACCTTCCAAGTGGCAAAATTCCCCCAGTCTGATCGACCTTGGGAGTAAGAATTCCCACTGTGCCTGGTGGGACACCAGTGGGTGCTCTGATGCATCACTTGCACATCCCATTTCTCCTGTGGCTCCATGGGGGAGGATGGTGACTTCCAGGGTGCTCCTCAGGGCAGCATTTCCTTCTCTCACCACTGTGACCCAGCGGAAAGGCCTGACAGCCTCAGGCACCTCCAGGGGCTGGAAGTGTCCTCCTCAGCCTGGGGGTTCTGCTCGTGTCCCATGGAGCTCACGGTGTCCCCTGGAGGGTGACAGGATCACAGTCCATGCAGGGGCTCTAAAGCTGACCCTGCCAGGAGCTGACCTTCCAGCAGAGCACCTCACCCAGCCTCCAGCCCCGCTCCGAGTCATTCCACGGGCTCCTCACAGAGCTCCCTGACAGCCTGTCTCAGGTTACTGTGCCAGATGTGACCAAAATCGTGCATTCTGTCACCAGCTCTTGAAGCCCGGTGGGGCAGGGTTCTTGATCTCTTCCATGACACACCCCTGAGAACTCCCTCCAGGCGATCTCTGCTGCTGAGGGGCCACCAAGGCTCCCTGCAGGGCCCCAAAATTCCATCCTCCCACTGGGGATGCTCCGCCCAGGGGGAGGAACCGAGCATTCCTACCGGGATGGAATCTGAGGGTTGCAGCAGCACAGGCAGCCCTGACCTGCTGGGTTCCCAGAGGACAGGAGCTCCAGAACCACCACTGGAGCTGCAGAGGAACACCAGAGCCTTCTACAGGCCCAGGGCTTCAGCAGAGCCCCATCCATCCCTTCAGCAGGGCTGCAGCCACCATTTAATGGGACTGCTGCCAGTGCCCTGCCCGGCAGGTGCCAGGCTGTGTCCTGACCTGCCAGTGTTTCTGTACCACTGCATTTATTTTAATTTTCCCATTAAATTGCTGTTCTGACTTGGGATCTCTCCCTGCTTTGCTTCAGGCACAACCCTCGGGCTGCCCCAGGCTGGCTCTGCCTGAGGGTGAAGTTTCCAGGCTGGCAGTGGATGTGGGAGCAGATTCCCCTGTCCGTGTGTAACCTCCTGCTGGACAGGACCTCTGGCTGCTCCTGCAGGAACCAACTCCTTTAAGGATGGAAGTGAATCTCCCCTTTGGTCCTGGAGCTGGGGATGCTACAAGTGTGAGCAGCACAACAGGAGCTTCTCCTGCTGCAGTGACATTTCCAGCCCCCCCCACCCACAGGGACTGGGTCTGCTCTGAGCACTGGACAGGTGGAGCTGCTCAGAGCCATTGATTTCATGGGAGATCAATGTGCTGAAAATGGAACTATCAGTTCCTGCAAAGGGTGACATACAGTGGCATTTTAAGGCAGAGCTAAGTGGAATTTCTCCTGTTGCATGGCACAGAATGCTAACAGGAATTGATTTCACTCTCTGGAGGCCTGGCTTTGTTTATTCAGTGGCCAAGGGGGGTTTTGGTGGTTGTCCTCAATTTTGAATGCTTTGCCTAATCCCATGTTTGAAGCAGATGAGAGGGAGAATCAGGATGCCCTGTGTAAATCCAGCCATGTCTGCAGATGAGGAGGATTCAGCTCTAAAGACAGAGTTAGAAGCTGGAGTCCAAAGCAACTTCTACCTTTTCTCTCCCTCTGCCAGCTCAGTGCTGTCTCTGAAGCAGGAGCTGCTCCTGTGGGATGCACACAGCAGAGAGCAGCCTTGGCTTATGCGGTCCCCAACACATGCTCTAGAGAGGCTGCTCATGAAGCCACACACCTGGCCCTGCATGTCCTGAGGACTGCTGGCCTCTCCAGGCTCCTTGTTTGAGGTGGCACTTTCATCCTTGCTGAGAATTTTCCTTCCAGGATACTGCAGGCAGGGTCTGACAAGCAAAGCTCACATAAAACCTGTCTGAAAGGGATCATTTGACTCCCCAAAGAGGAGTGGGATAAAGACATTCACCAAATGAGCAACCCATGGGCAGTGCTGGGCTCAGAGCACGAGGACTGAGCCAGGAACTCCTCAGCTTTCCCGTCTCTGGGTCAGCAAGGGTGGGAGCCACAGAACTCCTCCCGAGCATTACTCACAGCCCACAGGGCATCCCAAAGGATATTGCAGGATGCACTTGTGTTAAAACCCTTCCAAATCCAATCCAGTGCCCACTGGGGTTGGTGAAGAAGCTCCCAGTGAGTCTCCAGAGTGTTTGCTGACTGCAGATCATTTCCTGGGTGCTCAGCTACCATTCACAGAATCCCCAAATGATTTGGGTTGGAAGGGACCTTAAAGCCCACCCAGTGCCACGGGCAGGGACACCTTCCACCATCCCAGGCTGCTCCAAGCCTCATCCAGCCTGGCCTTGGGCACTGCCAGGGATCCAGGGGCAGCCACAGCTGCTCTGGGCACCCTGTGCCAGGGCCCCGCTGCCCTCACAGTAAAAAAAAGTCTTTCCAAAATCCAACCTAAATTTCCCCACGTTCAGGGGCCAGCCCCCCACTTTGTGGTGGAGATGGAACATTTAGGTCACAGCTGAGGCACACAGTGCAGGTGGGAATTCACACTACTGCTGTTAACCTGGTAACCAAAAATCACAACTCCAGCCTCCTAGGCAGGGGGTAGATGTGTCTTGAGATATTTTTTCTTTTTGCCTAATCTGACAATGATTTGCTCATCCTTTTGTTCACAGGGTGTTCATTAAACTGGGGATGGGGCAGGCCATGATCCAGGAGGGACTCCTGCCAGGGAAGTTTGTCTTTCCCTGCACTGTTTAGTCCCAGCTGTGTCTGTTTAGTCCCAGCTTTACCTCCCGAGCTGGGCACTGCTGGATCTCACCGGATGGATGTCCTCATCTGTGATTGTGCTCACATCTCTCTCCTGTGCTGCAAGACAGGAGAACCTTGTGTGCGTCCCCCCAGGCTGGAGGCTCAACTCAGCTGGGCTCAGAGAAGCCTGAAAAGTTTTCCTTGCACTTGAGGTTTTGGGGAGTTGATTTGGAGGGTTTTTTTTGTTTCTTTTTTTTCCTGGTGCCCTTTAACTTTGGGAGTGATGGGGTAGGAGACACCAACAGTGAGGTGCTGGTTCTGATAAGTGGATGGCTCTGTAGCAAGAACAAAACTGAATACATGTAGGATTATTGGTAAATATCTGAACCCACACAGGCACTCTAAAACCTTGTTGGGGCATCCTTTACTGATTTTAGGAAAAGAAATAGTTCCAGTTCTTACAGTGATGTTGCTTCAACAATTAAAGCCTCCAGGGCTTCAGAGAATCTGTGCAAAAAAAGCTCCTCAATATATTAGTCACTTCCTCAAGAATTAGTTCCACTCATTCCAGCCTGCCCAGGATCCAGAGGAAGCCAGGCAGCAGGAGGGCTGGGAGCCCCTCTCTGCTGTCCCCAGAGGGTGGGAATCACCCACTGCCTCGACCCCATCCCCACGGGGTGGGAGGCAACACTGCCCAGTGACCTCGCTGAGCGTTTTCCACAGACTGGGCTGACGCCGCTGCTGCCGAGGGTTTCCACAGCTCAGCTCTGCAAAAGAAGAGAGACATCAGTGTCAGTGCTGAAAAATTCATCCTCACGCTCTCTGCTTCAGCTTGCCAGGGATTTTAAGGCCAGAATGGACCATTCTGATTATTGAGCCTGATCTCCCCGATAACCCAAAGTTCACCTCAGGATTTCTACATCAAAGCCAGGACTGGCAGCAGAACTGAGTGTTTGAAAAGGACACTGGACCTCAGTTCAAAAGGCTCCATATCCATCTCTCAGTAACCTGGCTCAGTGATTTAAGCACTGCCACTGCCCAAAAGTTCACTTTGTTTCTATTTGAATACATCTAACTCTCACTTTACAGCCAAATTCCTCTTATTTACAGATTTTGCAGTGTAACTTCTATTCAGTTGCACCATTTCCTGCAGTAACAAATGAACCCACTGTTTTAGCAGTGATGGATCATCTCTGCTTGTCAAAAATAGGAAATTAGCAGATATTTTGGCTGACAAAAGATGAGTTAGGGATTGCAGGACGCCTGTGCCAAGTGCAAGGACATTGGTACTGGAAGCAGTGGGAAGTGTGGGAACTGTGGTGGCTGTGAAGATCATGATTGATACAGGTGTGAACCAGCAAAGGGACAATGATTGATATGTTTATTATTTGAAGTTCAGTTTCATCATTTTGACTCATCCTTAAATGCATCAGGGTTTATTTGCACTTAAGGGAGACAAGCTCAGCTAATTGCTGGAGGCTCTGACTGAGTTTTCAGAAGGTCCAGCTCTGAGAAGCACAAAATAATTCCCAGTCAGGAATTAGTCAGGCTCTGCAGCATCACAGTCTGTTTCTGGAATGAATAATGCTCAAGAATATGCAGCAGCAGTTTCTTCCTAAATGGGACATTGTTTTACAACACAAAAAAAAAGTTAAATAGAAAATGAAATCTCTTTTTCTACATTTGCAAAGCTTTTTAGCCAAACGATCCACCACAATCACTACCAAAGGTTTTCTCATACTAAATTGGATTTTCATAGTGAAAAAAGAAACAGACTTGGGTTAAAAGAGAATAAATCCCCTTGCAAAGGTTAAACACCAATTTAATTTCTCGCTGTTGTTCTCCCAGGGTCACTAAAAGCACAGTTAAAGCTGACCTTCCCAGATTTTTAGGACAGTTCTCTAGGAATTCATGATTGATGTGGAATCTTCTTCAGGGAGCAGTTCCTGCTGCCTCCCCAACATCCTCACCAGCGTTAGGCAGCTGAGGAGATTTCAGCCCCTAACCTGGGGTGGCAGGGAGGAGAGAGCTCCTCCAGGCAGTAAATGGCTGCAGACAAGAGGAGGCATGGGCAGCAATTCCTCAACTGATCTCCTTCTGCAGGAAAAAACGCTAGGTCTCCTTTAAGGATGACATCTCCATGACAGGATTCCTTTTTAAATGCTATTTTGTTTAATAAATCATGTAAATTCCAGCATGTAAACCAGAGCATTACAGACAGGCTGGTAAATAATTAACTGCTCGTTTGCTTGAAGGGGGAGAAAATACCCAATTCAGCAAATCAGGCAGGAAGCTGAGTGTTTACCCTCCCGAGGAATAAAGGGCTGGCTCCTCAAATCCTTGTGAGTGTGCTGGGGTGAGGGGACGGGTGGGTTTTGCTTGGGATATTGGTTGAGGGTTGGGAAATGAGTGCCTCTGTATGTGTGAGCTTTGTAATAAAGTTTTCCTTGCACTTCAGGTTTTTGAGGGGGGCAGGTTTGGAGGGGGTTTTTTGTTTCTTTTTTTTCCTGGTGCCCTTTAACTTTGGGAGTGATGGGGTAGGAGACACCAACAGTGAGGTGCTGGTTCTGATAAGTGGATGGCTCTGTAGCAAGAACAAAACTGAATACATGTAGGATTATTGGTAAATATCTGAACTTACACAGACACTCTAAAACCTTGTTGGGGCATCCTTTACTGATTTTAGGAAAAGAAATAGTTCCAGTTCTTACAGTGATGTTGCTTTCAACAATTAAAGCCTCCAGGGCTTCAGAGAATCTGTGCAAAAAAAGCTCCTCAATATATTAGTCACTTTCTCAAGAAGCACCAAGGCCTTCATGAGGCTGGAATTTCAGGAATGGTGGTGTTTGGTGTTGCTAGGGGAAGTGTTTAATCAATTAATACTAAAGCTACTCAAGATTTCTGTGGTGCTGGATGTCGCCCTGGGTGTTAGAAATCTGTTAGCCTTCTGATGTTTTCATTCTAGGTGCAAGCTTTCCCATGCTGTGTTCTGTAAACACTCAGTGTTTTGCATTCCTTCATAGAGGTGGAGAGAAGCTGATGGACTGGTAATTCATCCAGTGCCATGGGAGAGGTGGCTCTCCACTCTCCAATCCCCTGTCACCTTTGTAAAACTATAAGTACTGGAGTCAGATAATAAACTTCCTCTTTTCACCCTCACCTTCAGCTGTGTGAACACGCGTGTGCTTTCCGTGTCCTACTGCGACACTGGATGTTCTCTGCCCTTGGGGCTTCCAGCCTTTGAAGCTGTTATTACAGGAGCCTCTTGTTTGGGCAATAAAAACAACTAAATAGGGAGTTGGGTAGACAGGGAGGAAAAATCTGCCTTGGCTTTGCAACGCTTGCTGTATCAAGGCCTCTGGACACCCAAAAGTGAGATGTGCCAGCTCCAGGTGCCACCTTTGTAGTTAAATTGCTGTGATGTGATTTATTTGATGGGCTCACAGGGGCTACCAGGCCACTTACTGGAATGTCTCAGGGAAAATAACAAAATTATCAAGAAGCAGAACACATTAGCCAGAAAAACTTGCTGCTGCCTACAAAAGGTCCTTGGCTTCCCCTTGCCCCCTCTGAACTGACTCTGTTCCTGCCCCTTGGGCAGCAGTTGATGCCTCTGTGATGCTTGTGCATATTATTTGTGCTGATTAGAAACTGGATGTGGGAATGAACTGTAGAATCATGCCAGGCTGCCTGGAAAATAGGCTGTTTGTAGGAAAAGCAGCCTCTGCAGCGTATCTGTGCTGTAACTGAGCTCTGGCTGTCGTCAGACAAAGCTTTGCTTCTCTGCAGTGCCAGGTAGCCGAGGGTGGAAAGGCAGTGTCTGAATGGGGGTGAGTCTGGGGCTGCTGCTGGTCAGTGCTGCTGGTCACTGCTGCTGGTCGGTGCTGCTGGTCAGTACCACTGGTCAGTGCCTCTGGTCACTGCTGCTGGTCGGTGCTGCTGGTCAGTACCACTGGTCAGTGCCTCTGGTCACTGCTGCTGGTCGGTGCTGCTGGTCAGTACCACTGGTCAGTGCCTCTGGTCACTGCTGCTGGTCGGTGCTGCTGGTCAGTACCACTGGTCAGTGCCTCTGGTCACTGCTGCTGGTCGGTGCTGCTGGTCAGTACCACTGGTCAGTGCCTCTGGTCACTGCTGCTGGTCGGTGCTGCTGGTCAGTACCACTGGTCAGTGCCTCTGGTCACTGCTGCTGGTCGGTGNTCAGTACCTCTCGTCAGTGCTGCTGGCTGCTGCCTTCAGGGGACACAAAGAGGCCGGGGAGGGGGTGTGGGAATGGCTCCCACCTGCCACCCTGGATGGGTCCATCCCTGCCCTCCTCTGCCCAGAGAGTAAAAGTGCTCCTCTGCCTCCCCGGAGCGTGTCCTCCTGGACAGGGAAGGTGCCCGTGGCAGGGAGAGCAGCCCCGAGCTGTGCAGGGGCACCTCAAGGTGGGAAGATGAGGTTTGTGCAGAGTCTGAGTGTCCTTAGCCCCAGCCCGATGGGACACAGCATCCTCTGCTCTGGACTCCTGGAGAATTCCCTTTTTTTGGGAGCTCTGCCCTGCTGAAGCCTGGCCCTCTGCTAACACAAACACTGATATCTGCTTCTCCACAGCATTTCAGGCTTTCTCCATTCCCTCCTTCCACCTGCTCTTCCAAGGGGACCCCAGTCCTGCCAGCGAGCTCACTCTGTTGCTATGGAAATTGTTGTCACAAATGAAGACTTCCCAGCACGGCAGTGGTATTAAACCCAGACATTTACATATGTCTCTGGCTCCGGGGGGATTTGGGTCTCCTGGCTGAGTACTGGGAAGGATGAGGCCACTTTTCTGTTTCCTGCTGGCCAGGGGCACACAGGGTGGTGGAGGGATCCTGTATGGGCAGCCAGGGAGCCCTTCCCAGTGCCTGTCTGCTGGAATGTCGGTCAGCAGCCAGGCCTGCAGCGTGAATGCCTCCTTCTCCTCCTCCTCCTCCAAACGCTCCAGCTTTCCCTCTGAGTGCTGTGCACAGAGCAGCAGTGTCAGCAGCCAGGAGAGAGAAGCCAGGGAAGAGCACTGGAGATGAATGTGCAGGGAGGGCAGCCATAGAAGCCAAACCTGCTGCTGGGGCTTGCAGCCTCCTGGGCTCACGGTGGGGATTAAAGCTTCCCCCTGGGAAGGGGCTTAGGGGTAACAGGAGTAATCCAAACATGTCATCTTCACCTTCCTTCCCCCTAAGCATTGCTAAGTTTAGCTGTGTTGCTTCCAAGAAGAACTGCTCAGCCAAATCCCAGGGCCTGGCTTTGAAAATTTCAGCACGTCCCCTGTACTGCAAAATCAAAGCCTCTTCCCTGCTGAATACACCTTTGATCAGAACTGTGAGAAATATTTGCAACCATGTGAAACTTGAATGATTTGGGGTTTCATTACACACTTGAAACTCAGACCATTTTCATCAAAGGCATTGCTAAAGTTCACCAACCCTCCAACAGAACCTTTGATGCTTTATGGCTCGCATTTTGTGTAAAACTCGCAGGTTGCTGGACTTTTTATAAGTGAAACTAGCTGAAAGTGGCTTTGAAGATCATATGAGAACAGGCTCATAGAAAAGGCAGCCAGATGAATTTTGTTGCCTTTAGAGCTGCTGCATGCTGTCATCTGGCAATAAAGGGTAATTCTGCTGAACCCAGTAGTCAGGGTTGGGGCTGTAGCTGGGTGAGAAGGTGGCAGAGAATGCTGGTGTGGCTGTCCCCTGCTCTTCCCTCTGGGCCGGACATCCCATGGCAGCAGCAGGGCTTGGAGTCAGCAAGTCTGGCATTTCTCAGTGCCCTGCCCTAGGTCAGCCTTCCATTGGAGCACTGAAGGAGGTGGCAGCTTCCAGAATGAGGGACTCCATGGAGAACAACCTATCCTTGTCCAGGTTCTGTCCTCAATGGGGTATTTTATCATCTCCAGTGGTTCTGTTTCCCAGAACATCACTCACTCCTTACTCTCTCGTCTCATCAGGACCTCCCTTCCCAGTCTGCCACAGCCAGTATTACACAGAATTAGGCTGGAAAAGACCTTTGAGATCATAGAGTCCAACCTGTGCCCTCACACCACCCTGCCAGCCGGACCATGGCACTGAGTGCCACACCCAGACTTTCCTCGAACACCTCCAGGGACGCCACCTTCCCTCCCATGGCCTGTCCCTGGCTGTTCTCAGGGCTCCCTCTTCCTCTCTCTGGCAATGAGGTTCCTCCTCAGATTGGCAGCCAGGGCTCTTCTGGACTCTGCTCATCCCACAAACAGCCTGGTCCAGGCAGAGTGGGTTTTCCCTGTTCCTCTGTCCTTGGAGGGGAAGGACAACTTCTCACCCAGCACAAAATTCTCCAACTACAGCATTGCATTGGTCCAGCTCAACTCCTGCTGCTAAGGAGCAGTGAGAGGTGTGAGGGAAAAAGAAGTGATTTACACTAAAGGCACACAGTCAAAGATACATTAAGGTTGGAAAAGACCTCTAAGATTGAGTCCAGCCATGAAGCAGAAGGATAAATATCCCATTTGCCATTTTCCCAGGCACTGGCGGTATGTATGTTCTGTTTGCAAGTCTGTTCTCTCCTGCAGATCACTGGGATGTTCAGAGCACTGTTCCCCACCTGGAGGCTTTTGCAAACCTTCAGAAGTGAGCAGCCAGAGCCTCTGCTACATGTTTCCATCTCACCTTTTATTTTATGGATCTAACTTCCCTGTGCAAGAGCTGGAGCTTGGTTAGGGTTAACCCTTGGTGCAAAGGCACAGCCCTGATGAAACTGAAACAATCTCATCTCTTCTGGGTTGGAAAGAGCTGGGAGAGTTACACCTGCACTACATGTGTCTCCCTGAGAAGACTTTGCACGTTTAGATAGAAACTTTTGATCCAAATGAAATAGAACCCTTGGAAGATCACCTGTGTAGATGTGATAAAACAAATGCTCGTGGGGTGACACATGGGATGCCAGAAGTGTCCAGCACATTGTGTTTTCTGTTCTAGGTAACTGGTAGGCCATGAAACATGACTTCTGTCAAGATTTCATTATATTCCATAAGCCAAGTCGCAGGACTTTGATTTAATTATGGGTGTGCTTGGCCTGAGTCTGAGTCTCACACTTTGAAATGCAGAATTGGGTTCCAAACATGACCTGAAATGGTACCTCTGGTACTGATGGTGCTGAGAGGGCCCTGCTTGCTTCTTTCCCTACCTTTTCCTCCGATTACTTGACCACCTCACCCCACATGAGGCTTCTTCTCTCAGCGAGAGCAGCGGTGCATTGCAGCTGAACTGAGCACTCCTCTGGTGGGAGCAGAGCTGTAAAGCCCCGGGGAGCACAGCAGCAGGCTGGATGTCTTGGTTTGGGCTCTGGATGACAAAACAGATGATCTCTGGCTCAGACAGGCTCCCCACAATGTCCTCCTCCCATGAGAAAAGGCAGCTGTGGCATGGCCACCATGGCCAGCTCCTCTGAGGAGTCACCCAGCACAGGCTGAGGAAAAAAAGGGAGTGAACGAGGTTCAGGATGAACTGAAACACCTTCACCTGCTCGTGGTGCTGCTGTCCCACAGCTCAGGAGTGCTGAGGTCCTGTCACTAAACCCATCTTCCCCAGATGTCTCTGTGCTGCCAGCCTGGAGCACCCAGGGATTAGGAAGCTGCCTCTGGTGAGGACATCAGGGATGGGACCTCCCTGCTGCTGTGAGGACACACAAAGCAGCCTTTTCCTTGCTTCATGGAAGCAAAGCTACACTGATACTGCCCCTAATGCCCTCAGACTGACCCCTCAGTCCCGTGCTGTGGGTGACCATGGCTTTGTATGAAACCAGATGTAGCAGATAAATAGCAAGGGAGAGGGAAGAGATACACCAGGTCTTACAAAAAGCAAATTCAAGGCTGCACTTGTTGAATCATTGCTGGATCAGGAAAGGAATCTCATTCCTACCTTTGTCTACTCAGGGCATTGAATTCCTGGTGGATCCTGAGCTCACCTCCCCAGGACTAAGAGAGGACAGATGGAAGCCAGGCCGATGCTACATTATGTGGACATGGCCAAGAGCTTTTCCTCTGGAGTCCTAATGACTTTAAAAGTATGGGGGAAAAAATTAAAAATTACTTTTTGGCCACATCTGATCACGTGCATTCCTGGCTGTGCTTTTGTGTCTTGGAGATGCCCTTTCAAGAATGAGGATTTGTGGCAGATGTCACGCAAACAGTGCACAAATATTACTGTGGAGGTGCTTTCTTAATGTGTGAAAGCAGGACCCAGACTAGGACAAATTGTTCTGTACATCTCAGAGCCTGGGGAAATGCAGGCAGCAAATGTGGAAGGAGAGGGAGGGTCAGTTACTGCTGTTCAGGAGTGGGGAACTGCTCAGGGACGGGGTCACCTCGGGGTGCTCTGAGGTGGCATTAGCGATGTGAGGGCATGAGGGGCTTTTGGCGCAGCATGAGGGCAGAGAGCACGGTCTGACAGCCCACGGTGGCATTCGGGATGGAGTCTGAGGTTTAGAAGCCACACAAGCCCCTGCTGTTGTGGGTTCCTGCGGGTGTGAGCTGAGCTGGTGAGATCAAAGCCAGCAAGGCCTGGCTGTCTGAACTGCATTCCTGCCACATCCCGGCTAAAAGGTGGGATTTGGCCAAGCAGAGGCTGACCAAGGAGGAAAGGAGAGGGCAGCTGGGGAGCTGGAGAGGGAGGGAGAAGGCCAGGCATGCAGGAGGGAGCTGGTGAGACCAGAGAGGATCCCAAGAGAGCGGCCTCCCAGAAGGGCGCGAAGAGTGATCGGAATCCAGATCTGAAAACCGGGCCCAGGAGAGAATTTGTGAGGGAAATTCTAGCCCAGGAAGTGTTTGCTGGTGGTCCCAGGCAGGGCTGTGCCCCAGCACAGTGGCCGTGTGGCAGCAGCAGCAGCCAGAGGCACCGCACACACGTGCAGGCTGGAAAATGGGAGAGGGCAGGGAAACATCTTTTATGCGCTGCTCACACAGTGCTGTGTGATCCCATCTGTGGCAGTTCAGGGTGAGGCCACCCCGAGGGAAGCACAGCTTGTGGCTGGGCCAGGTTTTGTGTGGGTGTGCACACAGCATGTGGGGGGTGTGTGATGGGTGCTAATGAGTGTGTGCAAACCATGTGGCATGTGAGAGCAACTCAGCACAGCACCGTGGGGAGGGCACCCACAGACAGCATCCCCCCTCCTCCTGGGAAGGGTTTGTGCCCTACCTTATGCCAGAGGAAAGAAATTCAGCAGGAGCTCCAGGAAAAGCAGCGGGTCCATTGGGAGCAGAGCCCCTGTCAGACTTGGAAATTAAATGGAAGCACGACAAATCTGGATTGTTCCTGCCAAAACCAACTTTCATTACTTTATAATTCAACATGTGTTACCAGCTCCTATTATTAGAAAGGCAAACTTCCTCCGCTGTGGGGAGAGGCTGAGATGGAGCTTTCTAGCCCTCTGTAAGTTAATTACAGTACACATGTTAAAAGCAGCATCTGTCTTAGTCAATCTAGTTGATTATTGCAGCACTTTATTTTTAGTTGTTATCAAGGTGGAGGATGACACTGATGTAAGTGGGGAGATTTGCACAGATCTTGCTCAACCGTGTGTTCTCCAAAACCAGATCTGGTGGCTCTCCTCTCCTGGAGCTGGGCCAGACAAAGCCCTTGATGGAGTTGTAGGAAAAGAGTCCATGCAAAGTGCTTTGACTGTGGGGTTACAACAAAGATACCGAGGCCTGGCTGTGAAAATCAGCTGTGGAAACACCACAGTTGGTGGCCCTGGGTGGTACTCCAGTGGCCGAAATCTCTGCTGCCTCACTTCTATTCTGAGCTCCCTCTGATGTAAATATTTCTGGCCTTGTGACTGAATGCTTTGATTTAACACATAACAGCTTCCTGCTCATGCCCTTATGTCTAATTCTGCTGCTTGTGTTATTTCAAATTCTGGGCAGTGTGTGGGTGTCAGGGTGATGCTGACAGGACCAACAAAAGCATGCCAGGTGAGTTTTCCTTGGGAGTATGGGAAGCTTCTCCTGAACAAATGAGGGGTCTTGAGGTCATGGCTAAAAGTTCAAAGTCTGGCAACAACTCCCGGCTTCTGCTGTAGGGCCAGTGAGCTCCTGTGTGTTGGTGTCATGTAGGAGGTGTGGAATTAGCATTTGGGGTGTATCTAAGTGCTCTTGGCCAGGAGGCTGGCACTGCCACCATTCCCTGTGGAATGGAGACCTGGGGGAACCTCAGTTTGCTCTCTTTTCACAGCACAAATGAGAAGAACCTGTCTCTTTCCCAAGCTAAAATGAACAGGTAAGCAAGGAAGGAGAAATCCTGAAGAAACCACCCCCCTCTCTGGGTTTTAGAGCAGCAGCACTTGGAAAGCTCAGGTAATGAGCAGAGTGGAGTCTGAAGGCAATGTCTGTCCCCAGGGATGTTCCTCCTGCACCTGACCTGCGATCTTATGGTCAGAAAACAAGTTCAGTGTGATGGAGAACAGAAAGAATATTGACAGACCTTCATCAAACCAGTGCTACTCCGTGGCACTGTGTTTATTCCCAAAGGAACACTTCCCAGAGGTCCTGGCCTCCTGAGCTTGGATCTGTAAGAGCCTGAAGCTGCTCACATCTCTCTGTGTGTGGTTTCACAGAGGTGCTGCCGGTGCCAGTGAGGATTTTGTGTGACAGACACCTCTGCAGCAGATCTGGTGCCTGTTTACCAGATCAAAAGGAAATCTAAATGGGCTGACATCTCCATGGCCTGTAGCAGCACAGCAGGCTGATGCTGTCTGATAAGAGAGCAAACTTCCCTGGGTTTTGTGCAAGAACCATTACCAGTGTGGGTTTCTCACTCTTCTAATTCCTTTTTCTTTTTTAGTTTGCCTCGCTCTTTATCTTCCCAGAATGACAGAACAAAATGTAGCTGGAAAAGTGATGCCTGCCTTGCTCCTGTAAGGCTGGAGGTGAAATGTGCAAGGGTTATCTGAGGGGGGCCATGATTCCTGGTGCCTCCTCCCCACCTCAGCAGGAGCAAATCCCCACCATCCCCACTTTTCCAGAGTGTCCTGGGCAGAGTGGGAGCTTCAGATAGAGTTTTTCAGGGAGATCCTCCCACTGAGTCAGGAGCAAGGACCCTCCTTGCTTTCTAAACTCCTTCTCAGGGGAGTTTAAAGAATTATACAGGTGTAACTGAACCTTTGTCCTGCAGGAATAAGGATGGCAAACCATATCTGTTTATATAAAAATAAATTAATAATGATGATAATGATTAGATGAAAATATCTCAATCAGAGTTATTTACTAGCAGGATAAGAGTTATAACTATCAGTACAATACAGTGCACTGGTTTTGAAGCAATTATATTGAAGATAGCAAAGCCAATTATGAAGTTGATTGATGTCCCTCACCCAGACCAACACCCACAGGCAAATCTAACTCTGTTCTCCCTCACCTGAGAACCCAGCAAGGATTTGTGGTCCATGTCTGGTGGAGGGTGTGGTTTGATGTGGTAACAATGGATCTTCTGGTGGTACCACAACTGAACCTCATCCCCAGGTCACTCTGCAGAGATGAGAGGGGAGAACAAACAGGTCAGGCATGAAGAGAAGCTCTTTGGGTGTTTCTGACTCAGCTGGAGCAGTGGCTCTTGAAATACTCTGAGGAGCGATCAGGAAGCATTTTGAGGAACCATGGGCTTATTTCCAGACAAAATGAAAAGAAATTAAGCTGGTTGGGAGGGGAATTAATGTCCCTTGGGACACCAGAAATGTAAGACAAAGCAGCCCTGTCTCCTTTAGTCCTTCTGTTTAAATTGGGCCTGTCCTGCACACAAAGGGTATCTCTGGGATCAGCACCACAGAACAGCTGGAGCCGCTGTGCCCAGCTCCCACTGACCACTGAGGCAACAACGTGTTTATTCTGAACCAATAATGGTTGTGTGATTAGGGAGAGCTATTTCTCAGTGGAAGATCACTTCCAAAGGTCACAGTTGCTGTGTGTTTACTCCCAGGAGGTCCGTGAAGCCACTCTGGCAGCTGGGATGGAGAACACCAGGTCCTGGCTCACTGGGGGATGCTGCCACAGCCCTGCCCAATGCTCCCTTCGCCCTGCTCTCCCTCTGCCTCCAGCCTTGTGCTGGGTGACCTGAGCACCAGGGGAACCTGCTTTTTTCCCTTGGCTCAGCTGGTCTGTGCTGGCCAGGGCTCCAGGGGTGCCAGGCAGCAGCTGCTGAGGGGCTGTGTTTGTTTGGGAGGGCTGTGTTTGGGGGAGTTGTGTTTGGAGGTTGTGTTTGGGGATCTGTGTTTGGGGACTGTGTTAGAGGGCTGTATTTGGGGGGCTGTGTTTGGGGATCTGGGCTTGTTTGGGGGTCTGTGTTTGTTTGGGGATTTGTGTTTGGGGATCTGTGTTTGTTTTGGGATCTGTGTTTGGGGGTCTCTGTTTGGGGGTCTGTTTGCAGCTGAGCCCAGCACGGAGCTGCCCCGTCCCCCTGCCCTGGAAGCCGCAGGCAGGGAGTGACACGGTGAAAACGCCTCTGCTCAGCGTGAGCCTTTGTAGAGCTGCAGCCCAGGGCTGGAGTGTTCCAGCACACCCCGAGGGAGCCTTTTCCCCCAGACAGGAGCTGGGGCTGTTTGCAGACACTGCTCACCCCTGGCTGCATCCCTGCCCTGCTCCTCCCCGGCGCTGCCAGGTGAAGGCAGATGAAAGGGGGCTGCTCGCTCGGTAACAAATAACTTCCGAGCTCATCCCACAGACTTTCAACTTAACTGCTCTCTTGGCTCCTTTCATGTCTCCTCTTTGTTTGGCGAGTGCACTAATGCAAGCCCGAATAAGCATCTGCACTCATAAGACAAGAACAAATAGGGGAAGGATAATAATATCCCAACTTTTCACAGGAGAGGTTAAAAAGGGAGCCAGACTACAGAGACTGCTCAACCAACAGTGGTTTGCTTGACTGATGTTACAAAGGCAAAAGACCAAAAAATCCTTGGAAAATACCTCTGAGCAGTGATTGCTTTCTCAGAAAGCCTCACAATTAGGCATGAAAGGAGTCTTCTCAAGCTTCTCAGCTGCATTAAGGACGTTATTATGAAATAATTAGGCTACATGGAATAATTTCAGATCCACTCTGTCCCTTACCTCCCCATCTGTTGAGGTCTTTATGCAGAGCTGATGTGAAAGGCCTTGGCAGCCCTCAGGCCATTCAGATGCTCCTGGCTCCGGGCTAAACTGGACAGGGAAGGTGAAATGAGCCTTGTGTGCTTTTAACACATTGTAAGGTACTCCCTGCACAGCCAGCACTGACTCCCCACCTCAGGGTCTGTCTGACACCTCGGGAGGCACCAGAGCTGCCTCCCCTTGCCCAGGAAGTCACACTGCACACGCCAGGTGAGTGTGCTGGCCAACATCCCCAGCAGGGCAAGGCTGGATGAACTCATTCTTAAATCCATTCAGCAGCTGATTGGTATCTTCTCCAATCCATCTTTGCCATGTTTACTCTGCTGCTGAGAACGGGAAGCCAGTGTTTTCTCAAGAAAATGTTATGTGTGACTGTGTATTTCTGGAAAGGTAAAAAAGAATGGTTTAGTAGCTCAAAACCCCACGGTGGTGTCAGTGCTGGATTCGAGGAGTTTATTAGAGCAAGGCTTTGCTTTCCCTTCCTTCCTGGAAGCTCCATGGGGACCCCCTGTCCATGTTTTCCTGGAGAGGCACAGTCTGTGTAATCCTTCCCACTGTCCCCGTGTCTGCTCAGCTTTTAAATCCCACACAGTCCAGCCAGAACTCTGTGAGTGGCCATGTTCGTTCACAAAAGTTGCATTTCACAGCTATAAAAATTACTGAACCTACAGAAGCCCCATACAATCAGAGAACTAACAATTTACATCATTTGACTCCCATTTCCCCTCTGAAAAAGATCCAGGTAGGGCACAGTCCTGCTGGGTACTGAAGGTGAGGAGCAGTTCTGTTCATCCCAAGGAGTCTCAGCTCTGGGATTACACTTGTGGCTGCTGCTGTTTCTTAAACCACCAGCCTGTTCCAGCCTCTCCTTCTTCTGTCTCCTCCAAGCCCAGTGACAATTTGTTCCCAGTATGTTCTTATCCTTATCCATATGTTGCTATCCCAGTATTTAGCCTAAATTTCAGTGTGAACCCAGGGATCACCTCCTCCAAAGAACCACTGAGGGAACTGGCAGATTGTCGCTGTAGGACACGAGAGCACACGCGTGAACGCACAGCTGGAGGTGAGAGCAAAAAAGGGAAGTTTATTTTCTGACTCCACTACTTATAGTTTTACAAAAGTGACAGTGGATTGGAGGGTGAAAGGGCCACCTCTCCAATGACACTGGACAAGTTACCAATCCATCAACTTTCTCCACCTCTACGAAGGAATGCAAAACAACCGAGTTGTTTACAGAAAGTGCGTGGGAAAGCGTGCAGCTAGAATGTAAACATCAGAAGGCTAAAAGATTTCTAAAAATCAGGGTGACAGCAGATGAAGTTCCTTATCCACTATCCATCACATTTGAAAAATTGTGGCAGCCAGGTGAAGTTCCTGATGACTGAAAAAAAAAAAAAGAGAAAAGAAAAGAAAAGAAAAGAAAAGAAAAGAAAAGAAAAGAAAAGAAAAGAAAAGAAAAGAAAAGAAAAGAAAAGAAAAGAAAAGAAAAGAAAAGAAAAGAAAAGAAAAGAAAAGAAAAGAAAAGAAAAGAAAAGAAAAGAAAAGAAAAGAAAACCCCCATTTAAAAAAATAGGAAAGTGGAAGACCTGGAGAGCTGCAAACAAGCCAGGATCCCAAGGTACCAGTGAGGTATCCAAGCACAACTGCTGTGCTTGAGGAAGAAGTTCTTTGTTGCTTCCTCTGCACTCTGATGTTCTGCATCTCCAGCTGCACTGGATGATCTTTCCCCAGCGCATTCCAATTAAAAGCAGTGGTGCAGATCCCGGGGTCCTTGCACGGGATTTTCACCCTCGTGAGCTCAGTGGGCTGAGTTAAAAACAGGGTTTGACACAAAGGATTTTACTTGAGGGGGAAAACAGAGAAGTTTCTTGCTGGGATTTGCTGCTAAGGAGATCTGTTATGGACCAAAGGAGATGTGCACGTTCCCTGATCTGATATTTTCTTTCATTCCTTGAACTTGGCTGAACTCTATGTATTGTCAAGCATTTCTTTTGTAAATGCATGGATTAATTAGCTGCAGGACTTAATAAATGTCCTGAGAAAAGCACTGTCTGCCTTCTGACGCTGCCTTTCATGCGAAGTCTGTTTGACAGGAGCTTTCAGGAACATTTGCCTGGTGACTCATCTGAAGCACGGGGGGAGCCTGAATTCCCATTTACCTCGCTGGAAGATGATCCCTTCCTGCTGGGGTGTCAACTGTGTTTGATGGCTCCTTTGAAATGAAACTTCATCCATCCAGAGGATCTTTAGTCTTTAGGGCAGGACTGAGTGGTCTAAACTAGGTCCATGCTCCCAAACCTTGGGATGGGAACTGGAATGGGTTTGGCATCTCAAACCCTCCATGGAGCTGCTCAGAGCTGCGGGACCACTGACAGGACTCTGGGTGGTATTAACCCTCCTCTGGGACTGTTCTGCACAGTTTCAGGGCACCTTCTGCATCATCCAGGAGCAGAAGTTTATCTCCAGCTGAGAAACCGGGTCCTGGAGGGAGAACACCATTTGTCTTCTCTTCAACCCTGCAGAAGTCCAAGCAAAAGGCAGAGAAGCAGCTCAAAGCCCTTCCCACATTGGAATGGGATGGAATTGAGGCCCAGGCACCCCTTGGCTGGGCCCCTTGGGGCAGGGACAGTGATGGAGGGGCTCTCCATCTCTATCCTGCTCCCTCTGGATCTTACAGAGCTGGAGGACAGTAGCACAAAGCTCCTCAGTTCTCCCGCTCTGTGTGGGAAATGTCACAAGGATTGGGAGGCTGGCAGGGGCTGGCACTGGAGTCCACAGCATGTCCAGCCTTGGCAACTTGTTATTCCAAGGTCCCAGATCACCAGGGGACCATTTCAGCAAGAGTCACTCAAGAAAGCTTGGTATTCGTTTAGATGAGGGAAATTAGTTTCATCATCAAAAGGGCAAGAAACCTTTCTCTTTTTCCTCTCTCTGCCTTTTTTTTTTCTCTTTAATGAAAGCCACAAGCCTGAAACAAAGAATAAAATCCACGGGGATGCCCTAAACCCTCAAAACTTGTGGGTTTTATCCATGCTTGAACATTTTGTGTTCCTCTGCCCGTGCAAAATGAATTAAAGGTTTCAATCCAGCTCCTGGTGGAAAAGGTGCTCCCATCACAACTGGCACTAATTGGCTCCCTTGTTAGCAGCTCGTTGAGAAGGTGAGGCGTGAACTCCACACCAGCTGAACCCCCAGCAGCTCCTGGGAAGGCAGGGAAGCAGGTCCTGGTGTTTTGCCTCTTCCAGAGAACACCAGCCATCACTTTCCAGGCCTGCCAGCTTAGCGTTAAATTCCCTTAAATCTCGTTTGCGATGGCAGCATCCCTCAGACGGATTAATTGAGCTGTGAGAGATGCAAAGGAACGTGAAGGAAAGGCTGCAGTGGCATTACCCGGGGTTAATGCAGCAAAGGGACCCAAACCTGCAGTGCTGGGTGTCCCAAATGCCGAGGGACCACAGCCCTGCCTGCAGCAAATGAAGAATATTCATGGGGAAAAACCCATCAGTTTAGGCTCCCCTAGAGCTGGAGGAAGGGGAATTGCACCTGGGAAGTGGCTCTGGGGTGACTTCAGTGTTTCATCCATCAGTATTAATAGCAACACATAAAGCTGGGGCTTGCATATTATCTCCCAATGAGCAGGAGCCAGACACTGGGTTCCATGTAATTTAATTTCAATTAGTGCACTGGAGCTTTTTAAAGAATGGACTATATATCCTTCTGCAGTTACTTGCAGACTATTAAGCACAACGCAGAAAAATTTTTATGTAAATGAGAATTATCTTATTGGCTTTAGTGTCTTTCTCCCTTTCCCTTCCCCAGGTAATTGGGTAGGAAGATGCTGGGAAAAAAAAAAAAAGCAGGTGATGGGAAATGTGAATAATGAAACCTCTGCAGCATTGCCTCCTGTTAGATGCAGGAGCCCAAAATATATGTGTGTGTCAGTTTAATTTAATTTGCTGTTAATTAGCTTAAATGGCAGCCTTACCTTCGTGTGCTTTCACTGCATTTCTGTCCAGGCTCTCATTAGGCAGCGGGATAAAGCAGGTGCTTGTTAAAAATACCAGGAGTGCCTATTTACATTACAAAGCTGCCCCCAGCACTCGTGGTGGAGGAGCTGAAGTCTTGTCCCTGGGTACAGCTGGTGGGAGAGGGGAAGCAGCTCCTGTTTTCACAGGTTTCCACACTGGAACAGTAATTCCTGGTATTAATAAGATGGGAATTTAAAATACACAGTGCAGCAGCAGAGTCATGGAATGGTTTGGGTGTGAAGGATCCTCAAAGCTCACCCCATCCCACCCCTGCCATGGGCAGGGACACCTCCCACTGTCCCAGGTTGCTCCCAGCCCCAGTGTCCAGCCTGGCCTTGGGCAGTGCCAGGGATCCAGGGGCAGCCACAGCTGCTCTGGGCATCCTGTGCCAGGGCCTGCCCACCCTCTCAGTGAACAATTCCCTCCCAATATCCCATCTATCCCCGTCCTCTGGCAGTGGGAAGCCAGTCCCCTTTGTCCTGCAATTCCAGACCTTTGTCCAAAGTCCCTCTCCAGCTCTCCTGGAGCCCCTTTAGGCACCAAAAGGCCACAGTTAGATCACTCCAAAGCCTTCTCTCCTCCAGGCCAGACAAGGCCAATTCTCTCAGCCTTTCCTCCTAGGAGAGGTGCCCCATCCTGTAAATCCTGTAAATAAATAGGTGTGTAGCTCTCTCCAAAGCCAGGTGGACAGCAGGCACTCAGAAGAATGCCTGGAGGATTCAGGTGTTCACTTCCCACCTATTCCCAGTGCCTGCAGAGGATGACACCCCTACAGGGATATGGAGATGTCTTTGAATGCAAATCATTCAGAAATAAAGTTCCCAATTATTTAATTTAGGCCAACAAAGGAAATGTAAAATCTAGGTTTGATTTAAATCAGCCTGGATGAACCTGGGAGAGAAGGAAGAGGTGGGAAAGAGGCAGCAGGGATGGAAAAGGGCACGGAGAAGGAATGCAACGTAGGGGAGTGTGCTTTCAAATATTGATATGGAAAAGGTATAAATAGAAACAAGCACATGCTTGTGGAGCTAATAAAGGGCTTGTTTACAAGTGAGCACAGAGGTTCATTAAGAACGGGAGCGAGCACCTGCTCTGAAAATAAGGGAAACACTTAATGAAAGCACAGAGAGGGTGGAGAAAGGGATTTGAGGCCAAATGTGCTCAAGAAAGAGAAAAGTTCAGCACCTCTCATTGTTCACCTTCAGCATTTGTGTGCAGAGTCCCAGTCCATGGGCAGGGGTTCACAGGAGAGCACGTAGTGGGCACACAGGGCAGAGCAGTGGGGCTGGCACGAGGAGTTCAGGAGGATCTGGTTCTCACTACTTCATTCCAAGGAGTATGAAATCCAAGCAAAAAAACAAATACCTCATTTCATTTCTTATTTTCAATTCAGCTGCTTCTCCAGGTTTTGGGTTTTTTTTTTTCACTTTATCTCCAACTGGAAAAAAAATACAGTCAGGGAGCAGGGCCTAAACTCCCTTGCAGATGTCCTGCTTCAGCTGTCTCCTGCTGATATCTTTGGCTGGGTGGGGGATTAGGCTGTGATGCCATCAGGTTAAATCCTTCCTTGTATTCACCTCTACAAGGATGTGTCCTGACCAATCCTTAAGGAGCAGATGCAACAAGGCCATGAGACTTCAACCCTGGCTGAGGAGGGAGGATGATGGTCAAATAACCTCAGAGAGTCACAGAATACCCCGAGTTGGAAGGGACCCAAAGGGATCATCCTGCACAGGACACCCCAGGAATTCTACCCTGTGCCCTGAAAATTAGTGTGGAGGTGAACAAGGAAGTGGTGAGAAAGAACATCCTTCTCTCTCCTCTGACCTCCCTCCAGAAGAGCTCTCTGGAGCCTGTCCTCCTTCCTGTCATGGTGGCTGTTTCTCTGACCTGACATTCATTTTCCTCCTTTTTTGCTTAGTAGGAGTTGGAAAAGACATGTAGGATGTGTCCTGGTATCCCCATGGCATCCCTGCTGTGGGAATTATCTGCCCAGGGACTTCCTGCCCCTTGCCAGGGCTGTGCCAGCTCTGCAGCACCTCCAGCACTCCTACACCTCTCACCTGGCAAAGAAGGACTTCTCTGGAGTTTGGTAGCAGTGAAAGACAAGAATGCTTCCCTGTTACATGGAGAAATCTCCTTTTTCCTCCCTGCCAGACAGCTCTGCCTGGGACAGACTAAGAACATAATCTGGGAGAGCTGTGGCTGCACCTGGGAAGGGCTTTGCCACTGCTGCTTGGCACACCAGGCTCTTCCCCAGCCCACCTGTAAGGTGACATTTGGGGTGGGGATAAGCAGGGTCCATGGCTGGAGAGCAGCCTAGAGGGAAGCATGTGCTTTCCATGGGGAATGGTTCAGTACTCCTTGGTGGCACTGTGGAGCAGTGGCAGGGCTGCTGTCTGAGCCCTCCTTTCTTCTTGCACTGAGGGACAAGGAAGTCCCCTGCCCTGAGGTGACCTCTGCCTGCTTCCTGTCCAGGTACAGCCGTTCCAGCCCATGCTGGTCCCCTAAAGCCTTGAGGGCCTTTCCAGCAGCTGTATCTGGACAGTGAGTTTAGCACAGCTTGATCCTGCTCCTGGGAGCAGAGCATGGAGCCCTGGAGCTCCTGCTTATCTCCTGCCTCAGCTGGAGCTCTGCAGAGGGAGAGGAGCCCAGGCTTTGATCCCTGGCAGCTTGGCAGGGCTTCAAGCACTCCAGCCCACCTCTGCTGGGCTTGTGCTTCCCCTCCCCATGCAAATGCCCCCAGCCAGGCCAGGACACACTCTCTGTGTCCCCACTCCTTTCCTGGCGTTGCTGGGACTCTCCCAGAGGTGTGGGCCTGCCTTTGGAGAGAGGAGCAGCCCTGCCTGCCCCAGCGCTGGGGCTGGGTGTTCACAACAGTGGAGAGGGCCCATCCTTGCAATAATTGTGCCCAGTGTTTAGCACAAAGTGCTCCTGGTGTCATCAATCACCCGTGTCTGCTCAGCAAAGGGATTTTGCTCAGTTGTTGCCACATTGAGAACTTGGACAGGCTTCAGCTTGGTTCAGCTTCCAGGGCAGCAGTGGAGGGGAAGGTGCTGATCTCCACTTCCAGGAGATGCCAAACGAGGAGATGGAATGAAGCTGTGTCAGGGCAGGTTCACAATCTGTCCCCATCTCTCACATGCCATGAGGAGGTGAGGGTGGGCTTGGCCTTCCTGCACATTCCCACCGGGATGGGCTTGGAGGGCAGATGGAGAATGAGCTCCCTAAGAGCCCTGCTGGGAGGATGAGGAGTAAAGATCCCATTTGTTCAGTTTGCCAGCATGATCTGATTTCATACTCTGTGTTTAGCAGAGAAGCTGTTTCCCCTTGAGCAGAGTTATGCACTTTGCAGCTCCTTTTCTAAAATGACTTAGTTATACATTTGCTCCATGTTATTCTGAATTCTCTTGAAGATCAAGGACACTACAAAGCCAGCAAGATAAAATTAGCATCTGAGCTGTAGCCTTTACTTGGTATAGGAAATGCAGATCAGCTTCACTTGCAGTGAATGCTGGAAGGTGAATTTCATTTATGTCTCCGTTCAGCAGACCCAGTTCTGCCATCCCTGTTTGTTTGGAGTGCCACCACAGCCCCTAAGCTGTCCTGGTATTTCCATACAGCTGCTGCCAGAGAAAGTATCAGACCACAAAATTGAACCTCCAACTGATAAGAAATCAGTTTGTTCAAAATCAGTTCTTATCTCCTCACAGTGTGATCCCCAGGAGTTTCAGCTGGGCAGCAGCCAGGCTGGGTTTGTTTGTGCACAGCTCTGCAAGCACCAATGCTGGGGGATTTAAAGGCTTTTGGAGGGGAGGTTGTGCCTGGAGAAGAGCCCAGGGACAACCTAAAGATGGGAGAAGTGCTCTGAAGTGGGGGCTGTAATGGCCTGCGGGTTTGGGTGGTGCCCATGCTCATGGGGCATCTGGCTGGGGGGGAAATGCTCTCACAGGGAAAAGGGGGGTGTTGGAGGCCATTTCAGCACAGCAGAGAGATGAACAATGTCTGGAGGAATCAAGGCACGTGTTTATAAGGGAGATGAACCATCAGGAGGGTTGGCCAAAGTGGCCTTAAGACATCTCAACCTCTTCTCCTCAAGGCAGATTTCGTAGGCAGGTGCTTCTCAGGAGTTTCATGGGATCTCAGATTGTCTCAAGTGGGAAGGGACCTCCAAGGATCAGCAACTCCCTTCTCCTCACAGGAATACCTAGAACTAAACTGAGAAATAAGAGCATTGTCCAGGAGCTCCTTGAGCTCTGGCAAGCTCTGCCATGACCATTTCCCTGGGGAGCCTGTTCCAAGGACCAACCAGCCCCTGGAGAAAGAACCTTTCTCCAATGTCCCACCTGAACCCTCCTTGACACAGCTTCATTCCCCCTTCTCGTTTGGTATCATCTGAAAGAGGAGATCAGCACCTTCCCCTCCACTGCTGCCCTGGAAGCTGAACCAAGCTGAAGCCTGTCCAAGTTCTCAATGTGGCAAAAACTGAGCAAAACCCCACTGAAATTACCAGAATCCTAGGAGAGGATCTGCCCAGCACCACTTTGGGACAAGGTGACCCCTTCCACACATTCAGGAGCAGAATGGGCCATGAAATCCTGAGCAGAAATTCAAAGTTTAGATCCTAATTTTTTTCCTTTGGCCACCATTCAAGCCTTTACACATCATCTGTAGCCTTCATCCCTCTTCCTGTGGCCCTGCTGGGCACAGCCCCTGTTATCTCTTTGAAAACAGACCCAGAACTGACAGCCTTCACAGCATCGGCCCTGTTAGGTCTCACAGGATGAAGCATTATCTTCTCAGCCTGGAGCAGGTGGTGACTGGAAGTGCAGCCACACAATCCAGATGGGATATGAAGCCTCTGGGCTCAGCAGCCTCCCTGTCCTGCAGCTCAGGAGCTGGAGCACTTACCCCAGAAGAAAAGGTTTGTTTGACACATCCTAATCTTTTATTCATGGTGGGTCATCCATGGTGGCGGAGTCAAAGCAGGAGGAGGAAGAGGAGGAGAGATTAAAACAGCTACAAAACTGCCTAAAGATGCAGATGGGATCTCAGAGGGGACAGGCAGGATTGAAAGACCCAATTGTCAAAACTGGCAAATGGCTTTCGATGCTTTACGTTTACAAATTCTGTACTCAGAACCTGAGGAGCTCCATTTTTCTAGCAAATGAGTTCCCCTGAAATAAGGGATGTATTTTCTGTGTCTGTGTTTGCAGGTGTTTCAGAGCAGCTCTGAGTTTTTGCACAGAATTTGAGGTGATTTACTAAGATCTAAGTTGGGTTGTCAGTGAGCATAACCAGGTGTCAGTCCCTTGATCTTCATTGATTTGTATCCATTTATTCCAGCTCAGGATTATTCTTTCAAGAAGATGGCTCTGAGTACCCAAGCTTTAAAGCCCAAGCTGGTTTAATTGGGCTCTTAGGTAAAGTGTTTCATGTTTCCAAAGTGAATCCTCAGTAGGATGAACACAAAGACACTTTCACAGGATTACTGATACAAGCTCAAAAGTGGGTGTTTTTCTGGGAATTGTGCTGCCATTTGTGCTCATGAATTTACAGCGAGCCAGCAGGAGACAAGGCAAACATGATCCATCTGGAACCACTGGCACCCCCTCCACTCCATCCCAGCACCCAGGCAGGCCTGGATTTTAAATAGGATCAATCATCTGCAGCGACGTTCTTTGTTCAGGAAGTTAATGCCGTGCATGGGACTAAAGATGGATACATGGCACAAACATCCTGACCCAGAACCTGGGTCTGGGCATCCAGATCCTTTTGTTTGCACCATTACAGGGGTAAGACTGACAGTGAATTTTAGCTCTGGAGCCAACTTCTGCAAAGTCTGAGGGAGGTGGGAAGCTGGATCCAGGCTGATGCCTGTCGAATTTGCTGGAGGCACCAGAACACTGTGTCCTCATTCCCAAATCCCAGGCACTGGCTCAGGGACGATGCTCTGCTTGTGGAGCAGCCCTGCCCTGCCTGAGAGGGCCCCGAGCAGAGAGAATCCTGCTCAGCCCTGGGACAGAGGAGCTGTCACCAGCAGGGCTCTGTCCCAGCACACAGGGACATGCAGAGCTGAGGGCTGCTGATAGTGGAAGGATTTCTGTTGGATGTCTGTAATTCCCAGAAAGTCACAGCAGTACCCAGCAGGTTTCCTGCCTTACTGTTTTATGCTGAGGCCAATATTCCCAAAGAAAAGGCAAGCAAGGGAGGAGCAGGACATGTCACCTTCCACCATGCAGCACTTTCATTTGTGAAACACACAGTTTCGCCCTGATTTTTAGAAATCTTTTAGCCTTCTGATGTTTTCATTCTAGTTGCAAGCTTTCCCACACATTGTTCTGTAAACAACTCAGTTGTTTTGCATTCCTTCGTAGAGGTGGAGAAAGTTGATGGATTGGTAACTTGTCCAGTGTCATTGGAGAGGTGGCCCTTTCACCCTCCAATCCACTGTCACTTTTGTAAAACTATAAGTAGTGGAGTCAGAAAATAAACTTTTCCTTTTTCTCACCTCCAGCTGTGCGTTCACGTGTGGGTACTCTCATGTCCTGCAGTGACAACACAGAAAATTAAGGATCCTCCAGTTTTCCTGCCATCTCTTCCACAATTAAAACAAAAGAGGAAGGATTGTATTTCACCTCTCTAACATCTGTCTAAACCCCCCTGAAAGGGTTTGCTGCATCCCCAAGTTACTCTCATTTGAGGCTTCACACTTTTCTTTCTGCTGTTATTTTACATCTCATTGTCTCAGTGTTTCCAGACGAAAATAGTCCCACTCCAGCAAATCACCGGATGTTTTTCCTCTGTTGCAAACAGATTGCTTCTCTGCCCCTCCTCAGCATCCAGCCTCTGGCTGCAGCAATATCCCTTCCATCAGATGGCTCAGGAGCATCCTGCATCCTCCATATGGGTTTCCCCCCTAGATGTGGGACTGATGTGGTGGAAATTTCCATGAGTTCTGTTACCTGTCCTAACACAAAATGCAGACACGTGTGGGTGCATTCACACTCTGCATTTCACCTCCTGCTTCCAAGCTGATGTTGAAGCTGTAGGGAAAAGATAAATGGTATTTTCAAGTTAGGTCCACTAATTACAGGATGTGTTTTTGGGAGGAAAAAAAAATTGTTTTCACTTGCCGTCTCTCCAATCTGTTTTGAATTAGGAGACACTTAGGATTAGAAAGTGTTTTCTCATTAGAACAAATGTCACAGATTTAAAAATCTCTTCATTTAAATTCTTCCTAATGTTCTTTGGCTTGAACAAGTGAGCTCTTAATGTCCATTTTAATTAAAGCATTTCTGTGGGATTTCAGCCTGGGCACCTAATGACAGCAGGTCTTGGAGAAGTGGATGTGCTCCAGCTGAGAAGGGGAACTCCTGGATGGCAGCTTCAGCAGAAACTCTCCTTTTGGGGCTTTTCAGGGAAAAGTGCTAAAGGACACACAAATTAAGATCTGCCTAAGAAATTATCCCACGCTTCCAGCGGGCAGAAACACCACAGGGTTTGGGAGGCACTGGCTGGGTTTGCAAAGGGATCCATCTGTGTTTCCCAAGTCACTTCGAATTTTCCTTTTTTGCTGCTGTTCTCCTGCCAACAGCAGAGGATCTGGCAGCCAGGCAGGCTCAGTGGGCTCAGGTTTAGCACCCTGGCCCTGCTGCCAGACCCCTCCTCTCCCCCACCCACTGCCCCCCATGTTTCTCCTTCCTATTCAGGTGAAGGTTTGGTCCTTCCCCCACTCCCCAGCAGCTCCCATGGTGCTGGATCCATTTATCAATGCACACCCACGGGAGCTGCCAGTGAGCAGCACCTTGACAGCTTTTTTAGGAAAGAAATCCTTTGAAACACCAGGTTTCACCAGGCAGGTGTCTGGTGGCACTGATGCCTTTCAGGGCTGCCTAAAAGCAGAGGCCAGACAAAATTAAGAGAATAAAAGAGGTTATATTTATTGAAGGGCCTTCAGGTACCTTCAGGGCAGACAAAGCCCCCCAGGGGCTACACCCAAAATGGACCATGGGGTCACAGATTTTCACACTTTTATAGGTTTGGTCCATTTGCAGATCAGGGGTTAATCCTCCAATTCCAGCTTCAGGTGATGAAGTCCTTCACCCCAAGTTTGCTCCCCTCAGCTCACTGCTGTTCACATTTCTCAGGGCCTGAGGCAGTCAGGTGTCCTTGGTTCCCAGGCCTGGAGAGGAATTGGTTTGTGTGACCCAGCTGGGAGAGCAGCAGCAAACACTGTGTATGGAGCTGAGAGCTGCACACTGAAGAATTGCAGCATCACAAATAGATGAGAAATAGAAAAGCTCAAGTCCTAAGGCATTGGCACAGGAAGGCAGGAAAGTGCTGTAGAATAAATGCATCGTTGGATCCACTTCCCTCTCCTGGAGCATGGCAAAGGCACTGGGAAGCATCCTGGTAGGCAATTGGATTATCCAGCTCTTCAGTGTTGTTCTTTTCCAGCTTGGACAGCTCCCACCCCTCCATTTTCCCTGGAGCAGCTTGGGACAAGAAGCTGGTCCCTGTCTCTGCCTCACCACGGGACTGCCATCCCAGGGGGATCCAAGATGAGAAGGACCTGGAGGCCAAGAGCCATCAGATGGTGAGAGGAGCACGCGGACAGAGTTTCCTTATAGGCAGTGTAGGCGTTGAAAAAACCAAACCACAGAGCCAGATCTCACTGATGGAAATCCCACAGCAGGGGAAAGGCAGGAACCTTGCCTGGGCTCACCCCAGTGGTGCCTGACTCACCCCCCCTCCTTCAGTGACAAATAAATCTGGAGACAGTTAATAATGAAAGGCCATTAAGATAAGATTTAGTCTTTATTGTTCTCATGCTTCCTTCATTTGTCAGGCACTTGAACCAAACAGAGGAAACATCGATGTGGGAAAGGCTGCTGATACCCAGCCAGTGGCACATTTATTGGTGTGTGTGCCCAGGCACCATGGGAGGGACGAGGAGCTACCTGGGCAGGTGTGGTCCTGTGTGATCAGTGTCCCTGCTCCTTTCCCTCAGGACACTCCTTTAAAGCAGTAATCTTCACTCATTAGCTCATAAACTGTGTCACTGCTGGAGCTGGGCAGCATTTCTGGGCCAAAAGGTACCTTCATAGACACGGTGTTGTTTTCAGGAAGAAAATCATAGAATTATGGAATGCATTGTGTTTTATGAGACCAAAATATCATCTCATTCCAGCCCCACCTTTCACTATCCCAGGTGCTAACCTGGCCCTGGACACTTCCAGGGATGGGGCAGCCACAGCTGCTCTGGGCAGCCTCTGCCAGCGCTGTTTAACCACCACACTTGAGGCAAATTGGTTTATTATTATTGAATATTAATGATCCTTGGAAGTAATATTCTTTATTTGCTCCCCCTTCCCCAACACATGAATTGTTCTTCTGTCTTTTCAGAGAGAATCCTGTTTGTGCTGCCTCTCATTCAGGGCCTGAGTCACTGCATACTCTGGTGAGGGAGTGCTTAGGAGCAAATCTTTGATTTCCTCAATGTAACAGTAAGAAAAACATATGAAAATAAGCACAGGTTTTCTTTTCAGCACATTTTCAACTGCAGGTGGTGTGCAGATCCTGGAAGAAAAGGCACCTGGATATACACAGGGCAGTGGGCACAGCCCCAAGGCTGCCAGAGCTCCGGGAGCATTTGGACAACACTTTGAGGCACAGGGTGGGATTGTTGGGTGTCCTGGACAGGCCCGGCCAGGGGTTGGACTGGATGATCCTGGGGGCTCCTTCCAGCTCAGGATATTCTGATCTGTGATTCTGTGATTCTCTGGCAGGAGTTCCTGAAGGCAGGAGACTGAGGGGAAATGCAGCCCTTCCTGAACAACAGCGGTGTGGATACAGCCACCTGTGAGGCATCTGCTTCTTGAGATCATGCTCCCAGAGTTCTCCCTCCTTGTGGGAACATGAAGTGGATGAGCCCCAGCTCCCCTCCTTCCAAAATCCTTCTATTGTTTTTAGACTGATTTTGAGACGGGGTGGAAGAAGAAATCTGAGAGAGGTGAGTTCCAAGGTCAGCGCTGCTCACCCAGCTCTGTCATCCCACTGAGCTCATAAATTGGTGTTAACACCTCCTGGAAAGAACAACAAATATAAAAGGAGAACCTTGCTCAGACTGGGAAGCAGACCCATTACTGGGGCAGCCACTGCTGAGCCGGAGTCTGGCACAACAGCAAATCCAGCCCAATTCCAATGCCTGTTCCACCCAGCTGTGATCCCAGCTCCTGGAAGCATCCTGGTCATCTCCCAGGAGACAGAGATGGAGAAAGCTGCCTTTTTACGCAACTTATTTTCTTTAAACATCACAAAGCACCTGTGTATTTCTTGTTCCACTCCTATTAGAAATCTGCTTCGGCAGAGTGCTCTTTTTTATTTGACTTTTTTTTTTTTTGCTTGTTCTTAAACAGCTCCTTAGAACGGGGTTTCGTGGTGTGGAAAGCACAAATTAGTTCAGAGCCTTTCATCTGCACCCCCCAGCCCTTCCACTTATGATTCCCTTCAGTGGGATTCACAAGATCTATTATTGCTGCTGTAGATTGGCCACGGTGTGACTTTGGAGAAAATTCTTTCTATGTTGACACTGTTGCTTCATTGTTATTCTCTCTGTACCAGTGAAACAAAATGAAAAATTCATTAAAACAGAGGGGGGAAAAAAAATAAAGGAGGAAAGAAACCCACTGGTGTTACTCTGTCTCCCAGCACAAAAATTAAATGTGGAAGATTGAAAACAGGATGATGGGAAGGGAAGGATGAGAGGGTTAAATGTCTGAAGGGTCCAGCCACACGCAGAGTCTGGGACAAACATGTCAATAAAAAGAATGAAAAGGACCTGTCATCTTCTCAGGGTCCCACTATCAAATTAGGAGCCGAGGAAGGGTCTCACAGGTGGATTTGTTTTCTTTGGGCAGTGACCCCTCAGAGGAGCTCTGGGAGCTGCCCCATGGCCCCAGGGAGCTCCCCAAGCAGGGGCTCTGCCCTCAGCCCTGCTCTCATGGAATCACAGAACTGAAATCCTGAGTTGGAAGGAACTCAGAGGGCTCATCCAGCCCAGCCCCTGGCCCTGCACAGACCCCCCAACAACCCCACCCTGGGCATCCCTGGCAGCGCTGCCCAAACGCTCCTGGAGCTCTGGCAGCCTCAGTGCCCATTCCCTGGGCAGCCTGGGCAGTGCCAGCACCCTCTGGGGAAGAACATTTTGTTGATCTCCAGCCTGACCCTCCCCTGGCCCAGCTCCAGCCCTTCTCTCAGGTCCCGTCCCTGGTAACAGCAGAGATCGGAGATGCCCCTCTGGAGGAGCTGCAGACCCTGATAAGGTCTGACCTCAGCCTTCTCCTCTCCAGCTGAACAAACCAAGTGATCTCAGCCATCCTCACATGGCCCCTCCAGGCTCTCCCAGTCTGGCAGGACCCCACATTCTCCCCTTTCCAGCTGGGCTGGCACGCCCAGCCCCTACATGGCCCCAAGTCCCCACAGACATCACCTCCAGTCTGGTTTACCCCACTTTCCCAAGCAGGGAGGCAGGGGTGGGAGGTGGCAGGGAGGGGACAAACTGAGGGAAACTGAGGCATAGACAGACTGTGCTGGCAGTGGGGCTCTGGAACCAGCTCCCCACCACGTGGATGCTCTGGTGGGCTCCCAGTGCCTCCTTCTCTGGGGATGGTGCTGGTAATGGGGGACTGTATTGACTTCTCCCAGGACCTTCCTGCAGCCTCAGGGACACCTATTCAGGATTGGAGGGACAGATCCAATGAGAAGGCCCAGCCAGAGGAGCTGGGCAATGCCCTGGAGCTCCCTCTCACCACGAGGACCTCAGCAAAACTGCTCTGTGTGGTTCTTCAGCCTCAGAGCAGTGGGTGACTGTTCAGGGCCAATCAAGGGACTTGGAACAGCAGATCCTCAGCTCTGCAGGTTGGAGGTCCCCATCCACTTTTTCCTGGGATGAGGCTGATAAGGAGCATCTTCTGTGGCTCCTCACATGGAATCCCCCAGCACCCCAGGGGCCTTGGTGCTGGGAAGGGCTTTGGTGTGGTGTCCCACAAGATTCCAAGTCAGCACCTCCCAGTCCAGACAGATGGCTTTGTAAAGGCTGGATGAGACCTGGGCTCCAGGGAGATTAGGGATGGGTTGGACTGTACCTGGTGCTGGTTACAAGGGGCAAGACCCCTCAGGGCTCTTTCCTGGGACCTGCCCTAACAGCCATAGCAATGACCTGAGAAGGGGACAAAATGCACCCTCAAAATGAGACCTTGAATGCCCCTTCCAACCTGAGCTCTACTTGTAGCTCCCCAGTCCTCTTCCCAAACCTGCTGCAGGTTTGCTCTGTAGCTGCAGCTTTTTTATTCTCATGACAGATTCTCGTGGAGACCAGGTCTTGAGCTCCACAATTACCACTACTTTATTTTCCATCCCTGGAAAGGGACACCCCCAAAAATCATCACCTAAATATTTTTTAAAAATAAAAATGACAAAACATTTTCCAGCATCTCTGCTGAGGAATTTCACAGGGGAAGAAAAACTCTTTTTGGGATCAAGAGACTGAACTTCAAAACACCCAAACTGCACATCTCTGCAGGGCACCTTTCTGCGGGGTTATTAATAAGAAATAATTGTTTTAAATGCAGAAAAGTCTGTGTACTTTCTATTCCCTTCCAAAAGCCCTGCATCGCTTGTCCTTAATGAATAATGAAAGATGCTTTTGTATTGCTTCCCACCCATAGACTTTCAAGTGATTATTAAGCAATAATAAATAGGACTCTAAAGAAAATCAGGGCTTGATGAAAACTTAATTCTGGACTAATAAGAGAAGCACCTGCTGTTGCACAAGTTTACAGACGTTCCTGGGGCTTTGGTGGGTGGAGAAATTTGGTGAAAGCTCTGAATGTTCCAGCACTGGGAAAATATCACTAAATGATTCTGAAATGCTGCTGTGTAGCTCCGTGGGAATTGGAATTTGGAAGGAAACCAGGCGATGCCATGCACAGGAGAGTCACTTTGATGGTCTGATCACAGCACTGCTGTGATGTCCTGTCTGATCTCTGAGGGGGGATTTAGCATGGAAAGCCAAGCCCAAAGAGGACATTGTTCTCAAAGAGAGGGAGAGCAACATCCTGCGTCAGACTGGGGGATTTGGCTTTCATGGAAAACCAGTGTATTCCACCAAAAAGCTGATGTGGCTTTCAGTGCTGCCAAGGGAAATCCCACAGTGTAGGCGAAAAACTGAAGCTTGGAAGGGATATCATGGGATAAGGGAACGGGTTGGGTTGGGTTGGAAGGGAAGGGATCTAAAAGTCCATCCATTCCACCCCCTGCAATGGGCAGGGACACCTTCCACTGTCCCAGGTTGCTCCAAGCCCCATCCAATCCTTGGGCACTGCCAGGGATCCAGGGGCAGCCACAGCTGCTCTGGGCACCCTGTGCCAGGGCCTCCCCACCCTCACAGGGGAGAGTTTCTTCCTAATGTCCAACCTAATCCTGCCCTCTGTCAGCCATGAGCTGCCCAAGAACAATTGAGCTGAAAAAACCAGTTAATTGCTCACATTTGGGTTGGTAGGTACTGAGTTCTTGCCTCCAGCTCACAGCCAGAGAGGTCTTGATGTTGGCAGGAGAGTTCACCTTATTAAGGGGTCTTTACCCAACTTCAGAGGTATCTTCTGAGCACCTCAATACTCCCACCAGTCCCATCAGGAATTAGCACTATGTTGGGTAGTTCTGTGCAACTGATCACTTAAATACCACTATAATTCTGTTGGGATCAGTGGGGAAAACTTCAGGGGGATTTACCTTGATTGTCAAATAATCATTTTGCTGTGGCACTATCCCAGATATGTAACAGGAATAAATTTCTTCACTGAAAGGGTTATCCAGCCCTGGCACAGCTGCCCCGGGCAGTGGGGGGAGTCACCATCTCTGCAGGGATTTAAAAGCTGTGAGGACGTGGCACTTGGGGACATGGGTTAGTGGTGGGCTTGGCAGTGCTGGGATAATGGTTGGACTTGATGGTGATTCTATGATTTATGCCTCTGTGATGGGTCGCTCCTGCTGCTGAGCTCTTGCCCTCCTCTAACAGGCTGTTGAAAGCGGCTGCAGAAAATTATTCGCATTGATGTGACCTGAACACCGCTCCCGTGAGCGCGGAGCACACGGCGGGAGCCTGTGGAACCCGTGTGCCACCTCCAGCTGACGCCGTCCCCAGCACCGCCGGCGCCGCTCCCCGCACACCTGCTCGTGTGCCCGTCCCTCTAGCGCCGGGGCTCTCAGCGTGCGCTTCCCACGCGTTCGGACAGTCACGGGATGCTGGACGTTAATTTCGGTCAGGAAATACCATTTTCCCAAGTGAACCGTTTTCTTCCCGGTGAGTGCCAGGAGCAGGCGGACACGGAATGGAGCAGCCAAGCTGAGCACCGCTCTGTCAGCGACAGCCCCCGGGGCAGAGCGGCCGCGCTCCGCTCCGCGCTCAGCGGGGTCGAACTTCGGCTGCGGCTCCGGTGAACCGGGTGTAGGCAAAGAGCGAGCGGTGCCGGTGCGAGCGCTGGGAGCGGCTGCTCTGCAGCTCTCGGGCCGCGCTGCGGGGCCGG